>BQNB010054775.1:0-39404 GCA_026074375.1 Tanacetum coccineum | reverse complement strand
TGCATTTCTAGCTAATTTCTCTAACGTACATAGATCAGGAACATGTGTATCTTTTTCAACACTGCCACTATTAACATTCCCATTGGGTGAATCAAATATAATATCACTATCAATTTGATCATCACAAGTGTTATTAGCTGGTTGAATTATGGCCATTAAGCAAATGTTTGAACTGAGTTCTTCAATTTCTTCCATCCTTGTAGCATCACCAAAGAGAAAATCATTCTGCTCATCCGGAAGAATTACTCCAGCTTCATCCTGTATTGCCAGCACCATTTGTTCCATAAAGTATTTCGAGTCCCGAACTCTTGGCTTTCGACAATTCCTAGCATAATGTCCTTTTCCACTACAGTTGTAGCATTGAACAATTGAAGTATTCCCTGAAGACGAGGTACGAAGAGTCCTTTGAACATTTCCAGTCTCATTTGGAGCATTTGATCCCTCAACAATTTCCTCTTGAACATAAGCTCGTCGATTATTTCTTCCAGCATTACCAGAGTTTCTGCTTTGGATATTCACCATGTCTCCTTGAATGATTGCTTGGTTTCTGGTGTTGGATGAAGTGCGAAGACGATTATTTGTTGGATTGGAAAAATTTTAAGTAATGGCTCGAGCAAGTAACAACATTGCAGATGCTAAAGGATCTTCAGAATTGGTATGAACATCATCCTGCTAGTACTCATCGTCATAATCAACCACAGACGTAGGATGTGTCACATAATAAGAAGATGTGTTTCTGGAAGATGAACCCGTGTGTGCTACGAGAGCCAAAGGATCATGAGATTTTTCTAACTTCTTTGCTCTTGAGACATTAACCAGTTTCTCGAATTGCTGAAGATAATCAAAAAGATCATCAAACGTATCCACAGTCGGACGTTTAGCAAGGAGAACTTGGGTGACATATTTCAACCATTCCGGTTGCAAGTTATTCAAAAACTTTGTGTTAATTGTGACAATTGGAAAATGCATGTCATTTCTTTCCAAATCATTCATTAACTGAGCAAAACGATTATAGACAAAAACAAGTGCTTCCATTGGTTCAACAACAAACTGATCAAACTCCTTTGTAAAACGAGTTTCTCTATCAACCTTGTTTTCTATAGTTCCCCTCATAAGACGTTCAACTCTTTTCCACATGTCCTTGGCCGAAGTGCAAGCATCCACAGAATTATAAATGTCATTTGGAATAGAAAGAAGAATCAGATTCATGAGCTCCATCTCAGCATCATAGTGCAATAACGCATCTCCTTGTAAATCCTCAGCAGTTTGCAATTTTGGAACTGTCGAATTGTTAGGAATGAACATCTCAAACTGATAAGGACCTTCATCAAGCGCTTTGTTAAGCCACTTTTGGTTTTCCCTCTTTCGATTTATATATCGTCTAAATCTACTTGCCCACGGTATATAACTACCCCTTTCAAGCATGGGAGGCCTAGTCTCAGAACCGGCATCAGCAAGGGATTGTTGATATGTTTTGGATGTTGACATTTCTTATGATTCAAAGATTGGATCTTTGTAGACGAAAATGAGTGATATTTGTGAGAAGATTTCCAAACTCGGTAACAATTGTGAAACTCGGACAACACTGTTCTCGGATAACAAGTAGTCTGAAACTCGGTACACTTCTCGAACAGAACTAAACTCGGAAAAAATACTAACAAACTCGGTATTCCTAAAACGTATTAAACTCGGAAATACCCTTAATCCTAAAATCGATTATAGCAATCTCGATAGAACCGAGTTTTGAAAAATTCGTTGACTAAGGATTAACAATGATCACAAACTCGATAAAACCGAGATTTATGATGACTGAATAATCGAAAACACATATAACGTCAAATTCGATAGAACCGAATTTGACTTCCGAGTTTTAGAAATTGAAGAATTTGTTTTCAAAATCCCAATTCACGATAAAACCGTGAAATTGTGGTTTTAACACTTTGTAAGCGTATTCCCGAGAGTAAATTCACTAAGTCCTTATTCACACTTTTCGATAAAACCGAAAATGTGTGAAAACTTATAAAACTCGATATTTACCCGAGTTTATCAATAACCTCTTAATATACGATTTTTGATAGAACCAAAAATGCGTATATATCTATTACAATACTTTTCGATCAAAACTATAAGAAAAATGATCTGAAAATACAAAAAATGACTTCCGAGAATGCAGAAACACTTCCGAGAACGCTAAAATACTCCTGAAAATGCAATCTCCATAACTCGATAACACTCGATAACATCCAAATACTCGAAATCGCTGTCAAAACACAACTCGAAAGCTTAAATATCTCAACCGAATTCACCGGATGTCATCTTGAGGTTGTCGGACGTGTTAAAAGCTCACAAATCGAATCACTCTAATTCTCTAATGGCATATGATACCACTTGTTAGGTCTTGTTTATCTTGAATCATACATATTGTTCATGAAAGCTTAGAGAGAATAGTAGAGGAGGGCAAGTATTCAAATTTCAAATGTTATTAAAATGGAGGGAAAAAGGAAAAGTTTATTACAAGGCATCACCTTCTAATGATGATTAGAAGGGGTATTTATAGGAGAAGGAAGGAGGCTTCCCTTCCTTTATTTTTCACTTCTAGTCCCTATTCTTTGGCAATTATGTTATTTCTTACTTTTAGCATAATATACCTTATTACAAACTACTTTATTCTAAACAAAATAAAGACTAATGACTAATTATACTTAAACCACATAATCGACACTTTTTATGAACCTAACAGTGTGTGATGGGGATCAGTTGGATTTTTTGAACCTTCACCCAATTCTGATTGGTTTTGTACCACTATTGTTTGAAATAAAGGTGTTACTCTAAACCCAACAATAAACCTTTCCAAACCCTTCTCAATATTTCCAAATACATCATTTTAGTAAGAGAGGGTGCCAAATATAAATTCTTTATGAATTGAGCATCCCAAATCAAGTTGTCTGATAGCCAAAAACACGAGATGTACAATCTCTCTCTGCTGATGGCGAGCGCGCGATCAAAAATTTGACAGACAAATTATCTAAGTTTCTAATCATACTTTCAAAATTGTATTTTAAAAAGTTAAACTTCTGATTTGTAGCTAAATAGATAATTGCAGATGCCATAGTACTACTAAACTCATTCCATACAGTAGTCTTTGAACTTAGACATTGTAGAATAGTATGAATCAGAAATTTCCATTTTGGGGAAAAGAATGGCTTATAGAAAGTTAGCTTTTGTGAAATTTTCTCATACCCCATCAGTGTAAGTTATTCAAAGATGGTAGAATTTGGTAGACATTCAACACCTTCTGCATCTTCTAGTTGAGATCTCTTCTAACAGTTGATTCAGTGATGATTATCTTTTTGTCATCTACTAGGGCATGCAACTGTACTTCCCCATTGATAGTTTTGTCCCCTTGACAGTAGACTAGAACTGTTCGATACAAGAAATATATATTGTGGGATTAACAGTTTGTGCATACTTTATAGGGTGTGCATTCAAAAAATCCACAATTTGTTCAAACCCATCACTCTCTTCGGGTTTAGACAAAAATGCGACCATGTTATGAGTATCCGCAAACTTTAGATTCGCCATTTGTGTTGGGTTTTGATAATGGATGATAAAATTAAGTTAGGGTTTGTAGTTAGAGAGTATTTGAAAGAGTAAAATTGATTAAAGGATCGATTGAAACCCTTAATCAAAGTATTTATGAAAATACCCTCAACAGCATTAACTTTCACCCAACAGTAGTAAGTTATGCCTAGCAGCATTAACTTTGAGTCACCAGCATTAACTCCAATTCCATTCTAAACAGCTTTTCCATCATCAATTTAACACTTTTCTTTGCTTTTCCTGCAAAATGTTAGTCCAAAAACCAAGAAAACACAAGCCATAGCAATTTTCACAATTATCACAGTATTAATTATACCTAACAGTATTAAGTATAACTAACAGTAGTAACTCAACAGTATTAAGTATAACCAGCAGTACTAATTATACTTAACAGCAGAAACTTTTAATGACATGAATAACAGTACTAATTCATACAAAACTCTACAAAAACATAAAGAGATAAAAGACTTTAAAGATTCATCATTCCAATACTAACAATCAAATATTGAAATCTACTTACATCAAAAGCTTTTGTAAGCAAATCTGCAACATTCTTGTCAGTATGGATTTTGACCATTTGAATCAATTTCTTTTCATTGCAATCTCTAATAAAATGATGTCTGATCTCTATATGCTTTGTTTTTGAATGAAAACAGGATTTTTAATTATGCAAATAGTATTGTTATTGTCAATAAAGATCTTGGTATGCATAAAATTGTACCCATAATCAAGTATTTGATTCTGAATCCAAAGCACTTGTCTACAGCAACTTGAAGCAACCACATACTCAGCTTCTGTTGTGGAATTTGCAACCATTGTCTGTTTCTTGCACTGCCATGATATTAATATACATTCAAGAAATTGACAACCTCCTATTGTAGACTTCATATCCATGCTTTCTCCAGTATAATCACTATTAGTGTATGCTACCAAATCAAAAGGAGAATCTTTTGGATACCAAAGGCCCAATTTTGGTTGACCTTTGAAGTACCTAAAAATCCTTTTCACAGCATGAAGATGTGAAACCTTTGGATTGACTTGGTGTAACACCCCTAAAATGGGTCGCAGCGGAATATGGGTTTGGGAGCGTTACTTCATAGATCAATAGCACAAGATATATACAGAACGACCATTAAAAGTCGTTTAAAACTGATACATTGGATTTAGCAAATTGCTTGTTACAAAAAGCCCGAAGCTTAACTTGTTCATTGTTAATTATACAAAGATTTCAGTTCATAACAAATGTTTCCCCAAAATGTAATGCAACCAAATCTTTAAGCATGTGACATCCAATTATAACCACCAATGTATCCCCTTGTACCTCGTGCCTTATTGACCTCCTGAAAAACATTGCTTTAAAACGTCAACAATAATGTTGGTGAATTCATAGGTTTGTAAAATGTATAAGTGTAGGACCGCAAGATTTCCCCCGTGATAATACATCAAATGCAAACATCACAAAAATGTCATTACGTTTCCCTAAGCTCATGATACTGAAGCTCGACATATATGAATTGCAATACAAAATTGCCTACATTGCCCTTGATGATGTTCAACCCGGAACATCCCAAATCCGACATGGTATACGTTCGTTCCTGGTGATAGCTAGTCACCCGAACGGGGGCGTCACCCCCAAATAGATCTATTTATAACATTCGCGCTTACAATCTAGTAATTAACCAGCTCATGATAATGGGCTCATTGGGTATTGTTACCTAGGCAAACACGTAATCATAATATAAAAATGTCCACTTGCGTCCAATTGTAAAAACATGCATATGTTTCTCACCCCAAAACTTGTAAATCATTGTAATTGTAAAACATGGGGCTATGAACTCACCTCGAGTGAATGAATCGATAATGTAAATCACAAACAGAAAATGCGCCACTAAAACGCCCGAATGCAACCTAATTAATCATAGGCCGTATGAGTACTAAGCACCTTGAATAACTAATACCGTATATAATTATATATAGCTACATCACCATCTAATTGTGTTTATGAAATCATATTTAAATCGCATTTGATAAATAAATACTATGAGTTTGTACTCGTATAATCGAATAAATAATTCCATTGTCTTTGTAAAATAATATTTATAAAAATTAAGACGTGTATAAATATTATATAAATGATTCTATAATGTTTCGCAAAAATTTATAAAAAAAATGAACCAACACTATTCACGTCAGGAAATAGTGCACAAGTATAAAATAGTGCGTAACTTTCTCGTTTTAAGCCCGTTTTGTATGTTCCTTACGCCCACGTTCTCGTATTAAGTCGACGTATCAAAATATTACATTTTTATATTTTGTGTCCTCTGGTGAACAGTGGTTTTTACTATTCATGACAGTTTATAAATGTATTTTTATAAATTTAGTTATCGTAAAACCCATAAATATCGTATTTTATCCGTTTGAGCTTTAATTCTTTCGAGCACGTCTTCGTAATTACAAATTCTATCAAAATATAACATTTTTCAAAAATATGTATCTGTTATGAATAGTGATTTTTACTGTTCATAGTTTATAAAATTATTTTTATAAACTTTAATTACCGTAAACTTGCGAAATTCATAACTCCTTCGTTATTGATCGAAGTGCGGCTTAAAGTACCTGTCCGACGCATCAGAAAAGATAATTGAACTGAATTTGTTAATCAAACTTTGCGTGAATATTATGAGAAGGTTGACATCTCTCATGAAACATCTGTTGCTCGCTCTCTACAGCAAAATGGTGTCATTGAAAGACGTAATCATACGCTAATTGAAGCTGCCCGCTGCCCGGACATGTTGATTTATGCAAAGGCTATATTATTCTATGGGAGAAGCAGTTGCTAAGCATGATCACAAATTCGTTTTCCATATACTGTCTTCGTAACATCAAAAAACCATATGAGCTTTTACATGAACACCTCCGACTTAATCGTTTTTTCCATGTATTTGGTGCACTCTGCTATCCGACAAATGAAAGTGAGAACTTGGGTAAGTTTACAACCAAAAGTGATATTGGTATTTTCATTGGCTAGGCACACACAAGAAAGGCATTTCAAGTTTTTACAACCGACGTACTAACGAATCATTGAAAACAATTCATGTAGAGTTTGTGAGCTAACTGCGATGGCTTATAAAACACAGTAGTTCAGGACCAGTTACTTCATGAAATGACTCCTCGCAACAATAGTTTAAGGATCGTGCCAAAACCTTCCTCCTTCTACATCCATTTGGATACACACTTTGAGAAGTGATTGGGATATCTTTGTTTCAATTGTTGTTTGATTGAATTACTCACTCCTCCACCTAGTGTTAATCACCCAGCCCTGAAGTCATTAATCCAATTGCTAAAGTAGTTGCTCCAGAACCCGTTGCATCAACCGGTTCACCTTCCTCAACAACAGTTGACCAAGACGCACCATTACCTAGTAACTCTCAAACAACACCCGAAACTCAATCTCCTGTCTTTCCTAAACGATGTTGAAGATGACAATCATGACTTAGATGTTGCACACATGAATAACAATCCGTACTTTGGTATTCCAATTCTAGAAGTTCCTTTTGATCAATCTTCATCAACGGATAATATTCATACAACTGTGCATCCTGATCACCAAATTTTTGAACACAATAGCAAATGGACCAAGGATCATCCACTTGAAAATATAATCGGTAAACTCGCTAGACCAGTTTCCACAAGGCCACAATTACATGAGCAAGCTCTTTTTTGTTACTACGATGCTTTCCTCACTGCTGTTGAACCCAAGACGTATAAAGATTCTTTGACTCAATCCTGCTGGATCAAAGTAATGCAAGAAGAGCTCAATGAGTTCGAACACCTTGGAGTATGGGAGCTCGTACCCCGACCAGATAAAGTTATGGTTATTACTTTGAAGTGGATCTACAAAGTGAAGCTAGACGATCTGGGAGGTATTCTAAAGAATAAAGCTCGGTTAGTGGCTCGTGGTTACCGTCAAGAAGAGGGAATTGATTTTGAAGAGTCTTTTGCTCCGGTTGCAAGATTAGAGGCTATAAGGATTTTTCTCGCGTTTTTCGCTCACATGAACATGGTCGTCTACCAAATGGATGTCAAGATTACGTTTCTGAATGATAATCTACGAGAAGAGGTTTATGTTAGACAGTCGGACTGGTTTGTGGATCTAGATAACCCCAATCACGTATACAAGCTGAAGAAAGCTCTTTATGGGTTGAAACAAGCTCCATGCGCGTGGTATGGCATGTTGTCTTCGTTCCTGATATCCCAAGACTTCTCCAAAGGCTTATTGGATCCTACTCTGTTCATCCGTAAGGAAGGCAAGGAATTACTTTTGTATGCAGATGCACGCCGTAGTACATCTGGTAGTATGCAGTTCCTGGGAGATAGACTTGTTAGCTGGTCATCAAAAAGGCAGAAAAGCCCTGCGATATCCAGTACGGAAGCTGAATATATTGCTTTGTCTGGCTGTTGTGCTCAAGTCCTTTGGATGAGATCACAACTTTCCGACTATGGCCTTAGATTCAATAAAATTCCAATGTACTATGATAAAAAAGTGCTATTGCCTTATGCTGCAACAACGCTCAACATTCTAGATCGAAGCATATAGACATCAGATTTCACTTTATCAAGGAGCATGTTGAGAACGGTGTGATCGAACTTTACTTTGTCAATACGGAGTATCAGCTGGCGGACATCTTCACTAAAGCCCTTGGCAGAGAAAGAATTGAATTTCTTATCAACAAGCTAGGAATGTGGAGTTTTACGCCAGAGAATCTGAAACAATTGGCAGATGAAGTTGATGAATAGTAGTGGTACCTATTCAAATATCCTGTATCATATGTATATATATTAAAACCTTAAAAACCCAAAAGATTTTTCATTTTTTAGAAAATTTTTATAAAAACAAAATATAAAATTCATAAAACCAAAGAAAAAAATTAAAAAATGAGAAAATATAAAAAGAGATAATAATGGCATGTCTTCTGAAAATTGATAACATTTACAGACTTAGAAATGTCATTCAATAATGATACGAGGTTGTAAATGAAGTTCGAGCAGAAGTTTTAAATGTTTTCAAAACATGTCAAATGGCTTGCTATTATTTCAGATAGCAACACGGTCATCATATTAAAGGCAAGTATTTCAAAAAGAAAACTTGACCTCTCAACGGGAATTTATTCTCGGGCATGGTCTACTTAATGACCATGCAAAGGCTTGTGATTACTTTGCATCACAACTCGTGCTTCCTATATTACCATAAGTGTACGTGTCAGTGCGCTTATGTGTGAAAATAAGAGAAATCTTATTTTGGTGTTTGTTTTTCAATGATATAACATTGCTTCATCAGAAAATGTTTTTTCAAAGACATATGACCTCTCCAACAGTGACTACAGCTCTTTAAATAGAAAACGGGTCAATGTTTGAGGGGGAGAAAATGTTAAATATCTTCTTCATATTAATAATGTGCTTAAAAGGAAAAATGTTTTAAACAATAACGGAATATCGTTCTTAAGGAAAGTTAATTACATTTAGCTTATGTGTGCCTTATATGTTATGTGTTTATGCCTTTAGGGAGTAATTGTGTGAATTCAAGTTTTTTTTAAGGTATGTTAGTTAAAAACATTAGGGACCATTTGTGCCTATTGTTAAACTTTAATGGCCTAGTAAAACTTGTTAGTGAAAATAAAAAGGATAAGAAACATGAGGGGGCAAATGTGTCAAAAACAATAATTGTTTTATAAACACCATCCGCCCCCACTCGTCTGTTTTCACACACACACGTACGAACCCACCTTCCAAACCATTCGAAATCGCCGTTTGCTTGTTCTCATCTTCATGTTCTTATCACACATAAGGTATAACTAAGATCTTGTTCATCTCACTCCAAACAACTTATATCTCAGTTAAATCAAGTTTTCATACGGGTTTGAACTCGAAAAGCCCTAATAATCCAATTAGGGTTCATCAAAATCAAAACTACATAAAACCCTAAATTGAGTGAGGGTATTGTTTGCTTTGGAGTGCTGAACACCCATTTAAAGCAGTTTTTAATTTGGACTCCTCATGAATGTGTTCTTGCTAGCTTAGTTGGTCGAAAATTTAGGTTTTTGGGAGATAATGTAAAATGTTTGTGGGTTTTGTAATAGAATGCCTGTTTATCTATTCTAGAATAAGCTTGAATGATAAAATTATTCCCTTGCATGTAGTTTCATGAATATATGTGTAAAAGTTCTAATTTCATGTATGTTCTTGATGATTCTGTGGATTCAATTTGTTATCATGTTCCTAAGTGTTGTTCTTATGATAAGAGTGCTAAAATAACAAGTGTAAATGCAAAAATCGTGCTTGTGAATTTTTATGAGTGAAGACCCGAACTAGTCAAGTCCCTTTGGGAACCGATCTAATCTAGTCCCTTTGGGAACCGATCTAGTCAAAACCTTTGGGAACCGATCTAGTCATTTTCCTTAAGGAACCAATCTAGTCAAGTCCCTTTGTGAACCAAACTAGTCAAAACATTTAAGGATCGATGTAGCCAAACTCTTAAGAACCCGATCTAGTCAAAATCCTTAAAGACCCGATCTAGTCAAAATCCTTGAAGACCCGATCTAGTTATTTTGATTAAAGACCCGATCTAGTCATTCTTGTTAAGGACCCTATCTAGTCATTATTCTTAAGGACCCGATCTAGTTTTTCTCATCAAGGACCCGATCTAGTAGATTTGTTTAAAGACCCGATCTAGTTGTTCTTATTAAGGATCCGATCTAGTGAATGTTCTAAGAACCGATCTAGTGAATGTTTTAGGAACTGATCTAGTGAAATCTTTAAGGAACCAATCTAATAGATTTAGACCAACAACACTTAAGATCAAAATTTCAATTTAAAGGCAAACTAAAACTTAATTTAGCAGGCTAATTAAAATTGGTTAATTATGCTATCTAATTGAGTTAAAAATAGGCTTAAAAACAAGGTAAAATCAAGGTTAACTAAAATATGACTTAGGTTATCTAAATTCTCTACTAGTTAGAAAGACCACGATTCCTAAATCGTCAAAGAAGTTGCCTTAATTCCTTAAGCACATAAGTCTATCTAAGTTGCCATTCAGAGGAATAGATCTTTTCAAGTGCTAAAAGTCTTAGAGGTCCTAATACTTAAGGAAAATTTTCACATCATAATAAAATGTAAAGTGTTCACATAAAAGGTCTATATAGTTATATATAAACTTGGTTATATAAAAACTGCATTGATTCTTTCTTAAACAGAACCATGGACATCACAAGAGCTAAACAAATTACATTGGATGATGCTTTAGTCGCTCCTGCCAACAGACTCAAGATTGGCAAAAGTAATCTTTGACTAAGCTCAGACCTCAAGTCTAAAGAAGCAACTATTCAAGTGGTGTATGATGTTTTGAAACTCACTCCCTTTTACAAGGCATTCCAAATCACAGCGATGTTCCAGAAATATACATGTAAGAGTTTTGGGCCACTGCTACAGTTCATCACCACTCGATTCGTTTCAAGATGAATAATATTGTGAATCTTGAGTACTTCAGAGAAATGCTTTAAATATGCCCTAAACTCCCTGATCAGCAATTCGAGGAACTACCCTTTGAAGAGGTAATTCTCACGTTTCTCAAAGATCTTGGTCACAATGGAGAGATAAAGGTGACCACCGATGTCAATGTCAACAAGCTGCATCAACCCTGGAGATCATTTGCTGCGATAATCAGCAAGTGTCTGAGTGGTAAAAGTACCGGATATGATAGTCTTTGACTATCTCAAGCTTAAATCCTTTAGGGCATGTACCATAAGAAGAACGTAGACTATGCCTACCTTCTGTGGGAGGACTTTGTTTATCAAGTAGAGACTAAGAATGCCAAAAGGGGTAATGAGATGTACTACCCTCGCTTCACCAAGGTCATCATCAACTTCTTCATGACTAAGGATCAATCTATTCCAAGAAGGAACAGGGTAAATTGGCACTTTGCCAGGGATGACTACATGTTCACCACGATAAAGGTTGTCTCTAGGCATGAGGACACACATTTGTATGGTGCCTGAATTGACAATTGAAGCCATTAAAGATTCCGAATCCTACAAAGAGTACTATGCCATTGCTTCTGGAGCTGAACCTCCAAAAACAAAAGCAAGTGTTAAAAAGAAGCAAGTTGGATCTGACAAGACAAAGACTCCTCCAACTGCTAAAGGCAAAAGACTCAAGACTTTAGCAAAATTGGCTAAACCTACCAAGAAGAAGCAACCTGAAAAGACGTCTAAAGCTAAAGGTCTAAAAGTGCTATCTGAGGCTGCTTTAACAGAAACTGAACAAATGAAGCTGTCCACAAAAGAAGCCTGATACAAACTCACAACTCTCACGCTAGTGGCTCAGGTGCAGATGAAGGAACTGGTATCACACCAAGGGTTCCTGATGTACCTACTTATGAATCTGATGATGAGCAAATCTCTTAGAAGTCCAGTGACGAGGAGGAGGATGATGAAGTAGGCATGAATGATAATGATGATGATGATGATGCTGATAATCAAGATGATGATGGTCAGGAATATGATGGACAAGATGATGATAATGAGCAAACTGATACAGACAATGATGGTGATGACTTTGTTCATCCTAAATTCTTAACTAATGATCAAGAAGACAGACATAATGAAGAAGATATACAAGAAGAGGGTTCAGATCTAAGGGTTCAAACACCTTCTCATTATAAATCCACATATGATGAAGAAAGTAAAGTAGAAATTCAAGGTGCGAATGTTGAAGGAGAATAGATGGATGAAGAAGAGACAAATGAAGTGGAAGAAGTGGATGAACTCTATAGGGATGTGAATGTTAATCTGGAAGGAAGAGATACTAAAATGACAGATGTTCCACGCAATACGGTTCAAACTACTCAAGTAATAGAAGATACTCATGTGATCATAACTCCGGTCAATCCTGAAGGTCAATAGCAGAGTTCTTTTGTGTCATCTGGCTTCGTTTCTAACATGCTCAACCCTAGTCCAGATACAGGTATTGACTCTATATTTAATCTTAACACTGAGTCAACTTCTCTGGTAGATGTTCCGGTTACCACTATTGCTGAGACACCTCTTTCGTCTATAACAACACTTCCTCCACCACCTATTTTTTCCATTCAACCTCTACAACAAACACCTGTCCCCGCGCCAACAATTGCTCCAAGTTCCTCCTTACAAGATCTTCCTAACTTTGGTTCTTTATTCGGGTTTGACCATAGACTAAAAACTTTGGAAAATGACTTCTCTGAATTCAAGCAAACAAACCAATTTGCTGCAACATTTTCTTCAATTCCCGGCATTGTTGATACGTACCTTGCCAACAAGATGAATGAAGCCGTCAAAACAACTGTTCAGTTACAGTCAGATAGACTCAAAGATGAAGCTCAAACTGAAAATGAAGACTTCATCAATACACTTGATGACAGCATCAAGAAAATAATCAAGGAGCAAGTCAAAGAATAAGTTAAGGCACAAATCTCCAAGATTTTGCCAAAAATTAAGAAGACTGTAAATGAACAACTCGAAGCTTAGGTTCTGAATCGTTCATCCAATGAATCTAAGACATCCCATGTTGTAGCCGCCAACCTATCTGAACTAGAAATGAAGAAGATTCTCATAGATAAGATGGAGAGAAATAAGTCAATCCACAGATCTGATGAACAAAAGAATCTCTACAAGGCATTGGTTGACGCTTACAAAAGTGACAAAATCATTCTTGACATATATGGAGATACCGTCACGATGAAAAGACATCAAGATGATCAGGATGATGATAAAGAACCCTCCGCTGGATCAAACCGGGGGTCCAAGAGAAGAAGAGCTGGAAAAGAACCTGAATCAATAAGTGTACCAAAGGAGAAGACTTCCAAGTCATCCGGCAAGTCTAAAGAAGGGTCCAAATCTCATCATACGTCTACTGGAAAGTCTGCACAAGTAGAGGAACCAATACACGCTGACGAAGACTTGGAAGAACCTGCACATTAGGAGTTCGATACAAGATTTACTAAAGATCAGCCTGTTGATGAGACAACTCAGCTTCCTGATTGGTTTCAGAAACCAGCAAAACCTCCAACTCCCGATCGTGATTGGATCAAGACTCTAGCTACTGCTCATTGACCAATTCAACCTTGGATTAGTAATCTGGCTTAGAAATAAGATACTCGTGACTCGTTTAATGAGCTGATAGATACTCCTCTAGACTTCTCAGCATTCGTGATGAATCGGCTCAAAGTTTACACTCTGACTCTAGAATTATTAGTCGGTCTAACATTCGAGTTGATGAAAGGATCGTGCAAGAGTCTGGTGGAACTTGAATATTTCCTTGAAGAAGTCTGTAAAGCAACTACTGATAAGCTTGACTGGAACAACCCTGAAGGCCAGCAATATCCTCATGATCTGCATAAACCCTTACCTTTGATACCCAATTCACAAGGTCGTCGTGTCACACCTTTTGATCACTTCATCAACAACGACCTTGCGTATCTAAGGGGTGGTAAATCAAGCCAAACTTATGCAACTTTAGTAACTAAGACCAAGGCTGTAGATTATGGGCATGTCAAATGGATTGAAGACTTGGTTTCGAACACCATATGGAGTCCCATGCCAGTTATCTACGACAAACATGCACTATAGGGAATCTCTCATTGGGGTCGAAAGCATCAACAATTCTATGGATTTGCAGTCAACAGGGAATCTGCTCGTGATGTCTACTCCAGGCATAGAATAATTGCAGTTACAAAACTCCAGATTGTCGAATGGCATAATTACAAGCATTTAGATTGGATCACTGTTCATAGAAATGATGACAAGCTTTACAAATTCAAATAAGGCAATTACAAGAGGCTTCGCTTACAAGACATTGAAGACATGCTGCTACTTTTGGTTCAAGGCAAGCTGACAAACCTCACTATTGAAGAACGCCTAGCTCTGAATGTTTCATTGTGAATGTTTACAAGAAGCATTTTCATCCAAAGGCGTGTGGAAGATCTTCAGTTAGGTGTCAAAAGTTACCAAAAGAAGCTCAACCTTACAAGGCCAGACACGTACAGATCAGATCTCAAGAGATTGCCAACTGTGGAAAACTAGAAGGGGGGTTGAATAGTTTACTGCTTTTTTTATGTTAATGTTTATGTTTGTTTATAAAAACTTAGATTCGACTTTTTGTGAATTCAATAGTTGCACAATATGAACAATATAAATAAGTAAGAGTAAACAACGGAATGAGAGATAAGAGTTGGAAAGATCAAACCATAACAAAAGGATTTATAGTGGTTCGGTTACGAAGCTCCTCTTCGGCCTACTCCACTCCTCGAGCACCTAACTAGAGAGTTTTCTTCACTATGTCAACAAGCTCCCTTATGGCGGAGAAAACAGTACACAACGTTGCTTACACCGATTTATGACACAAAGCTAAATGTCGAGTTCTAATCTTAGCTAGAACCAATATATCATATAACAACCTAGAATTTTCATCAAATGCATAATCAATCTATTTTACTATGATCACAATTATACGAGGAAATTTTTTGCTTTATTACATTACTTGCATTGTCAATATCTCAGTATGTCATAACTAAAGTAGACGACTACCACAACATTAGAAACTATTACACAACACAACTTGACTTCAACACTTACTGATCACAACTACACAACATTCTTCACACTTATGATTTTTCGTCATACCACTACCTTCCACCAACCACTACTATTATCACACGTAACTAATAACTACTACTAGGAAAGATCTACAAGAACAAAAAAAACCAATAATCACAACAATCACAAGATCTAACAACTAACACAACTTTACAAAAGATTTACAAATGATTTACAATCTATGATTGAGGCAAATTAAGAGTGCAACAACACACAAATGTGTAATAACTTCTTCTCTTGAAGATAGAAAAGTATTCCCTTCTCTTGCACTTGAGGAATTGAGCTGGATCACTTGGAAATAAACTTTTATGATTAGAATGATCAAAGGATTTAATGATATGTGTGAAATTTATAGAACAAAAATAATGAGTGCAAAAGGTTAGAAAAAAGTGGGGAAAAGTCAAGTATTTATAGGATAAACTGAAGGAGACGTCCTGACCTATGGGCGTCCCCTTAAAGTTGTGGGCGGACCCTTAAGAAATTAAGGGGGCCTGCCCGTGTATTTAATGGGGGGGCCGCCCTAGACTAGATCGCTACCCAGGTTTGTCTTTTGTGTAGGGGGAATTTTCTGGAACTTTTCTAGCCGTTTTAGGTCCGAAAATTTGAAATTCAAAATGTTTATTTTGAATAAAACATTTCTTTTAATTGTAGAAAATGTTTTGTAATGTTTATAAAAATGTTTACAACATTTTATAAAAGTGTGAGGTTGAATAAAAATTTCCTTTGATCATAAAATGCATTAAGCATTTATTTAATCATACATTTAAGTGATATAATTTTCAAAATAAAAATTTGCTACTAATTACTTGTTTACGTTTAATTTTATATTGAACGTTTTTATATTTTGTGATTATCAAAACGTAAAGATGTGAAAAATATTAATAATGTTTTTAGGCATTATTTCTATCAACATAAACCAATTTTTTTTGTCTTTTCCATTGGTAAAAGAAGACTTGAAGTAATGAGAAAATGAAAGATGATGACTTATTGCATGTATTTAAGTTGTGAGTTATAACAGCATATTCATCAATGTACAAATAATATTAACGGGATACCTATGTACAATTAAATAAAAATGTTGTGTGTACAAACAACTATGCGTTTGAAGTAACACATTTTATGTTACAATGACAACGATCTATATCTTTTCTTAAAGTTTTTCACAATTGACAATACAAACATTGTTAAGCATTTTTGAAAATAGCCTGAAAATCGGGCCACTAAATATACATCCAATATTTTAACGACATGTAACATACCAAATTACGAAATGAACAAATATTAAGTTCAACATTAATAAATCATCAATTATATATCAACCCTTAGTGTAACGTACTATGTCTAGCCTGGTTGCGTGCCCAACTAAAGCAAACGCTAAACATCACACACCAATTTCCAAAGTTATACACCATCTACAAAGGCAATCACCATTCACAGAAACAATATGCAATCAACCATACACTCAAACCGTGCGAAAAAAAATTAGACACAACCCGCGTGCATCGCACAGGTCTGCATGCCTCGTTGGGATGAAAGTGGAAGGTAGAACCGGTTAGCATATTTATTGACCAAAATGTCCACTATAACAACAAAAAATTACATACTTTTGTATTTTCATTTTCAAATAAATTTTTATGTTCGATTGGTTGTAATCGTATTCATAGGATTGTAGCTTCAAAGTTAATGGATGTTGATGACGTATAGTATGAGCACCAAGCTTACTGGGCTTAGTTCATAATATACTCATATGGGCCCAGGCCCAATACAACAAATAGCCGGACTGCTAAGCCTGACAAGGTCCTGCTCCGAAATATCAAAGACTGCACCGTGAGAATCTTTAAAGCCCGCACCCGCTGCACTTCCAAGACCGGCGACAACACTGACCGCGGAAGAACACTCGCGTCCGCAAAACACGATTACACGTGGACCCTTGCCCGACAAGGGACCTACTACTACTCTCGGCTACTAACAGTCACAAGCAAAAATACTGAGGAAGAGACCCTAGTATTCAGGCTTGTCTATGAAAACTGGTCACTCACACCCCAAAAAGGTACATTCTGTCTAATCATTAATATACACACATACTCAGACATGTCTCTTACAACCAAGTATACTTACTCTCACGTCTGAGCTTATCACGCGGGGTCCGCCCTGGCGGTAAGGGTAACGGTTTACTCTCAATTTGTGCATAATTATCTCTTCATCACTTGATTCGTCAAGATCTAACGTCATAACCCTTCATTGCCCAGCCCCTATATCAAAACTCGCTTGCCGGCCTAGCCCATCAAGTGACCCAGACTCATATTCACCCCTACACGCTTTTTGTACTAACAAGTTGGCGCCATCCGTGGGACCCAAACATAACTGCGTTCCTCAAAAATACTCACCATGAGCAACCACGAACAACCTACCCCTAGCCATCCCAAGTCCGATGTGCGGAATACGGTAGGGAAAGACAAACAAACCCCCCAGGGCTCTGCGAGAACTACATCCGCTGTAGATCTCGAAGAATTCTGCGAAAAGCACTATGAGAAACTGCTACCAATCATGGCAGATAAGTATGAGTATGAGCGGAGAAAGAAAGAAAAGTTGGAGGAAGTGAAAGCGCGGCTTGACTTTGGCGAGGCTCGGAAGAAGAGCACTAAGGCGCAGGAATCAGCATATTCTGAATCTAGGACAATGTCGCCAAGAAGACAAAGACGTTCTCGCAGCCCGCGCCACAGTCCTAGCGTCTTCACAAGGTTAAGGCGTGAAAGGTCAAGATCACCGCGGCATGACCACAAGAGCAAGGCAAGAAGAGAAAGTACCGTATTCAAGAGACTTGGAAGCAGAGGACGGAGTGCGTCCGCGCACTCCGATAGCCGTCAGGAAAGCTCAAGGTATACGGAAAATCACTCTGAAAGCGAAGATAGTGAAGGAGGACACTGGAAGTCTAAATCACGAAGGCAGAAGTCCAGTGTCGAAGATGACGATCTCTCCCAACCTTGGGTATGTGCCGAGACTGATCCGTTCACGTCTCGGATCCGTCACTTCGACTTCCCAAAAACACGAATGCCCAGTCATGTAAAAACATACAACGGAAGTGAAGATCCTGAAGATCACTTAAAAATCTTCCAGGCAGCAGCAAAAACAGAAAGGTGGGCCATGCCAACATGGTGTCATATGTTCAACTCCACACTCACCGGGAACGCTCGGGTGTGGTTTGACGATCTTCCTCCAGAATCCATAGACAGTTACAATGACCTGAGAGAAGCATTCCTGAAAAATTACCTCCAACAGAAAAAGTGCATCAAAGACCCCATAGTGCTCCATAACATCAAGCAAAGAGACGGAGAGTCCACAGAAGACTTCATACAAAGGTATAAGTCAGAAAGTGGGAATGTTAAAGGAGCACCGGAATGTATGAGAATCTCTGGATTCGTGCACGGAATCACTAATCCTGAACTTATCAAAAGGTTTCATGAGAAAATTCCAAAAACAATGGACGAAATGATGAAGGTAGCCACATCTTTCCTTCAAGGGCAAGAGGCGGCCTCAAATCAGGAAAGGAAAAAAGCCCCTCCGGCCTGGAAACACCAGGAAGGGGGTCACAGGCAGAATTTCAAGAAAGGGGGAGGCTTCCGCAGCCAACATAAGCAAGAGAAGAGGCCGGATAGGTTTACCCTTCTCACAAAAACCCAAGGGAGATTCTGGCCTTAGAAAAAGCAAAGTTCAAAACCCCACCTCCAATGACAACCCCGGTTGAAAAATGGAACGCAAACAAATTTTGCGAATTCCATGAAGAAGTAGGGCATAATACAAATGAATGCAACCATCTAAGAAGACAAATCGAGGATATGCTCAAAGCCGGGAAGCTGTCGCATATAATCAAGGAGCTAAAGCAAAATAGCGGGAAAGACCAACAGAAAAAGAAAGGCGAAACTTCCAGAAAAGAGAAACCTCAAGTGATTCTAATGATCCAGTCATGGAAAGAGATAGTGAGGCAAAAGATATCCCAAATCTTCTCACCCAATCTCGAAATTTCATTCCCGTCTTTAGGAGACAATGAAGGAGCAGAAGGTCCCTTGATAATAGAAGCGGAGATCGGAGGCCACCAAGTGCACCGCATGTGCGTCAATGGAGGGTCATCCTTTGAGATACTCTACGAGCACTGCTTTAATCGGCTGTGCCCAGAAATAAGAAATCAAATGATCTCAGCCACAACCTCGCTAATAGGGTTCAGCGGCGAAATAAAATAGCCATTGGGACAAATAACACTTTTGGTAAAAATCGGGGATGACGAACACTCAACGTCAACATGGATGGATTTCATGATAGTAAGATCAACATCTCCATATAACGGAATCATTGGAAGACCAGGGTTACGGAAAATACATGCGGTCCCATCAACAACGCACGGAATGATAAAATTTCCAGTCACGGGAGGAATACTTACGCTAAGGAGCAGTAAAATCATTCCAATCAAATGTGCAATGGTCTCCGGACTAGAAGATCAACCCCTCCCAATCAACAAAGTAAAAGAAGAAAGGGTCAAAGTGGCAATCAATCCAGAACACCCAGAGCAGACGATGATGATCGGTTATAACCTTATGGAGAAAGCCAGAGTTAAGATGTGTAACCTACTTCAGCGGAGTTTGGACGTATTCGCTTGGACCCCAGCGGAGATGACAGGCGTCCCAAGGCATATAACGGAACATAGGCTGAATGTACGAGAAGGTTGCCAGCCGATTAGGCAGAAGAAAAGAGGCCAAGCGGCAGAAAGAAACATAACAATCAATGATGAAGTCAGTAAGCTGGTGGCAGCCAGGATCATGAGGGAAGTTCATTACCATGATTGGGTTTCCAACCCAGTAATGGTAAAGAAACATGAAGACAGTTGGAGAATGTGTGTCGACTTTAAAGACCTCAATAAAGCATGTCCCAAGGAGGGGTACCCCCTGCCAAAGATAGACTGGAAGGTTGAATACCTATGTGGATTCCTTTTCAAATGCTTTCTAGATGCATACAAAGGGTATCACCAAATACAGATGGCAGAGGAAGACGAAGAAAAAACCGCGTTCATCATAAACCAGGGCATTTTTTGCTATACAAAAGTGCCTTTCGGTCTAAGAAACGCCGGTGCAACCTACCAACGATTAGTGGACAAGGCATTCCACGAACAAATTGGTAGAAACCTCGAGGTATATGTGGACGATCTAGTCATCAAAAGTCGCACGGAGGATGAAATTGTCCGCGACATAGAAGAAACATTTAAAACTCTTAGAAAAATCAACATGAAACTAAACCCAAAGAAGTGCACCTTCGGAGTTGAAGAAGGAATGTTCTTAGGATACCAGGTCAATACTAAAGGCATTAAGATATGCCCAGACAAGGTAGACGCCGTACTAAGCCTTCAATCACCAAAATGCCTGAAAGACGTGCAGAAACTAAATGGAAAGTTAGCAAGCTTAAACAGGTTTTTAGCAAAATCAGCGGAAAAATCGTTACCATTTTTCAAAACTTTGAAAAAATGCACGAAGAAGAGTGATTTTCTATGGACAGAGGAAGCGGAAGCTGCATTTAGACAGATGAAGGAACACATAGCAAAGTTACCCATGCTCACCGCTCCAGAAGAACAAGAGGAACTCATCATCTACCTAGCAGCATCCAAGGAAGCGGTTAGTGTTGTACTAATGACGGAAAGAGAAGCCAGGCAAATGCCAATCTACTTTGTCAGCCGGGCGCTAAGGGGCCCGGAAGTAAACTACACCTCCATGGAAAAACTGGTGCTAGCACTAGTACATGCAAGCAAAAGGCTAAAAAGATACTTCCAAGCTCATCCAATCATAGTAGTAACGGATCAACCCATCAAAAATATACAATCAAACCCAGAAGTCGATGGTAGGATGCAAAAGTGGAGCATACAACTAGGGGAATTTGGCATACATTATAGGCCAAGAGTATCTGTTAAAGGACAAGTGCTAGCCAATTTTATCGTGGAAAGACCAGAAGAAGAAGGCCAGGACGATTCCACAATGGAAGAAGAACCGCTCCCGGCACAGTGGACCTTGTTTACGGACGGGTCATCTTGTGTTGACAGATGTGGAGCAGGAGTGATACTCACAGATCCGGAAGGGGCAGAGTTCACGTACGCTTTACGATTTCTATTTGAAGCAACTAACAATGAAGCAGAATACGAAGCTTTGATAGCAGGATTGTGGATAGCGGAAAAAATGGGCGTCCAAAATCTCTAAGTAAATGTAGACTCAAAACTGGTAGCAAACCAAGTAAATGGGACTTACACCGCAAAAGAAACAGACATGATCAAATACTTAGAGAAGGTAAAAATACTGGCTAGTACTTTTCGGGCGTTTTCAATAAAGCAAGTTCCAAGAAGCAAAAACAAAAAAGCGGATGCATTAAGCAAAATAGCAACTACCAGCTTCACACATCTCAGCAAACATGTGTCAGTAGAAGAATTGAAAGAAAAATCCGTGAATGAGATCAAAGTACTCGCCGTGGTGGAGGAAGAAGGGGATTCCTGGATGACCCCGATTCATGAATACCTCACGGATGAAACTTTACCATCGGAAAGAAAGAAGGTAAGAGCGATAAAACGAAAGTCACAACGTTTCGCCATCATCAACGAAATGCTGTACAAAAAATCCTTTCTAGGCCTATGGCTTCGATGTGTAGGACATTCACAAGCAAACTACGTCTTGCGAGAAATACATGAGGACTCATGTAGCATGCATGCGGGCACACGATCTGTCGTTGCCAAAGCTCTAAGGATTGGGTATTACTGGCCGACAATGCATAAGGACGCGAGGGCACTTATAAAAGCATGCCAGGAGTGCCAAGTGCACAAACCTGTCCCAAGAAATCCGCAGGAAAAATTGAATCTGATCACATCTCCATGGTCATTTTACAAATGGGGCATCGACATAGCCGGACCTTTCCCGGAAGGCCCTGGAAAAGTCAAATTTCTAATAGTGGCCATGGATTACTTTACTAAATGGATAGAAGCAAAACCAGTGGCAACTATCACATGAAACCAAGTAAAAGAGTTTGTATGGGAAAACATCGTGCGCAGATTTGGTCTTTTGGGAGAAATCATATCCGACAACGGGAAGCAATTCCGAGATAACCCATTCAAAGACTGGTGTGAAAAATTGTGTATTCAACAGCATTTTGCCTCCGTAAAACATCCCCAGACAAACGGACTGGTAGAAAGAGCAAACCGGAGTTTGGGGGAGGGAATAAAAGCAAGGCTGGGCAAAGACAACAAGAACTGGATGGAAGAAATCTCTCATGTCCTCTGGGCACACCGAACCATGGTCAAATCTAGTAACGAAGACACTCCGTTCTCACTGACTTACGGAATGGAGGCTGTCATCCCAGAGGAGATCGGAATGCCCACATTCAGGACAACATAAGTAGACATGGAAAAAAATGATGAAGCATTGAAAATCAACTTAGAGCTACTAGAAGAAAAGCGAGAGCAAGCAGCCATATGAGAGGCAAAAAGCAAGAGACAAATGAAAAAATACTACAATACTAAAGTTTGAAACACAAGCTTTAAGCCAGGAGACTTGGTATACCGTAACAACGAAGCAAGCCACGCATAGGATACCTGAAAGCTAGGACCCAAGTAGGAAGGCCCATACGAAGTCACATAAGCACTTGGGAAGGGATCGTACAGGCTAAAAGACCGCAACGGAAAAGAGCTTCCGCGGACCTGGAATTTTTGCAATCTTAAGAAGTGTTATATACACAAAATGTAAGCAGCTTACCTATATGGACCCCGTGATGGGAAGAGCATTTTTACTTTATTTCTTGTAATAACTTTTAAATATTGTGTAATATGTCTCTTAATTTCAATAAAAAAGTGAAGACTAGCTACCTTCACAAGTTATGCTTTGAAAAATTCTAATTTATTACTTTGCAAAGTTATCTGTTATATATGATTAAGCCGCGCACGCACAGAGCATGCCTCCAATAATGTTATTCTGCATAACAAAAAGGATGAGTAACCTATAAACAAAACTCAAAATGCATAAGAGGCATTACAAGCCCGGCATTCAAAACAAGCCTATTATAACATAGCATGTTAAAGAAAGCAAAAACTTTAACCATAGTATATCCGGATACAGATTATTGTAAAAGCATCATTGTAACTAAAGATAGCACGGATAAAAGTGTTTGAATATTTTGATTACAAAAAATCCGCAAAGAGGTCACATGCGACCGCGGAAGAACAAGCAAACAAACTCAAAGAACAGCGTCTCTAGCTTCGTTCTCCAACTGAGATAACACAAGATGACCAACATCAACACCACCTTCAGTTGAGCCTCCAACTTTTCCCTCACCTTCGGGCCCCAAAATAACATCCTCCGAGACTGCACCCACTAAGTCCGGGTTCTCATAATCCTCCACCAAGAGGAAAGGATCAGAATTGGGATGAATAACCACGGTGGACAAAGCCGTGGTAATAAGTGTCATAATCGGAGGTTCAGTAGAGGTCTCCGGGAGAATGGTCAAAGCTTCAGCGGATAAGGAGTGATCTATGGAAACAAATACATCTTTCAGAAATGGAAGACACTCAGTAAGGTTCCTCTCCATCTTCCGCACCCTACTATGACAAGTTTCCAGAGCAACAGACAACGCTTGACTCCCAATCACAACCTTATCTTTCTTATGATGCACGGGAACCATCAACTGACCTACGTCAGGCTGAAGGTCAGTCATTCCTAAGACCTCAGCTACGGCATCGTCTAAACAAAGAAGATCCATAACATCCCAAGTACTGGCATCCTTCTTAGCAGATAATTCCTGGAGAAGCGTAAAGTCTAAACCACGAAGATCACGGACAGCAGAATTAAAGTCAGCCTCTGCGGAGGGATTATAAGCTTCAAGGTCACTTAGACATCTTCCAGCTTGTCCATGTTCAATTCTAGCGGCCAAGCCCTCCTGCATCCCTTTCTCAATAGCACGGCCGAAAGCATTTCCAAGAGCCTCCATATACTCAGTAGAGTTAAGACATTTAGCCATTAGAAGCTTCATGCCATGAGTCAGCAACCATCTCCACCTTGCGATGGCGTTAAGGAGGTGCGGATGAAAATTCTCCTGGAAATGCATACAACACCTGGTAAAGTCAGCATCAATCTCATCCAATCTAGCTTTAAGAGGTTTCGTAAGGTTATCTTGGAATTCCTCTAGCTGTTTCATGCTTCCCTCATACGTCTCCAGCTTCTCACGGAGACCCGCGGATGAAGTTTCCAACTCATGCACCTAAAAAATATGTATATATATATATAAGAAAAGGAAAACAAAAAAATATGAAGAGGAAATTAAGGATAGAAAAATATACTTGATTCACAAGACTTTGGTTCTGAGACCTCAAAGAAGAAGAGGATATTCCCAAGTCAGAAAGTTCACGGTCCTTCTCAGCAATGATAGATTCGAGGCCTGTCACTTTTAATTTCAGAGCACTACGCTCTTGCTCAAGAAGGCCGTTGTGCTCCTTAGCGGAAGCAACCTCGCCTTGGAGCGAACCCTCAATAGCCTCGAGACTAGAAACCCGAGTACGGAGTTGAGCCACCTCCATAGACTCATCCTTCGCCTGCAACAACTGAGACCTTAACTCCTCAATCTCCTTATCCTTCACTTGCAACAAATTATTCTTCTCCTCAGCAAGGGACTTCCACTTCCTTTTCTCCAATATATTATACTGAGCACGCATTCTCACCTCAGAACTCAAACTCAAATTACGTGCGGCAGACACATTAAACTCAGCAAATAACTGTTCATGCTCCATTCCGCGAACAGTTTTGAAGAAAGCGGGAGGAGTAAAATGATCAATCATATTAGCACATGACCGCCCATCGTTCAGCTCAAAACGTTTAGTCACAGACCACTCAGGAATATAAATTTCTTGCAAATCAACGTCTACAGCCCCTCCCGCACGAATACTCCCAGTGGTAAAATCACTGCCTGACCTCCCTGTAAAAAGGCTAAGAGTGCGATCCGTCTTATCAGATGAACTAGAACCAGCAAAAACGGACGAAGTCGGCACATCCTTATCCTTGCCAACGTCAACATGAGTAGCGGTCGTAGTAGCAGCATTAGAAACAAAGGCTGTTACAGTGGTGGCCGCAGTCATCACCGGAGCGACATACCTGACAAAGGAATCAACCTCAAGATCCGCAGATTTAGCACCTGAGTGATGAGAAGAATCGGATAAAACTACGAACCTCGCAGAGGGACCCACGGTTCGCAAAGAAGGACCAGTTACGGAATCAGTGTGATCTTCGCCCTCTTCCAAAGGTGAAGCTGTCACGGATGAAGTAATAAAAGGTAAGGTAGGAAGAGCTGAGACACCCTGTTCTACCATTAACCGAGAATCTTGAAGCAACCTATTAAGAACACTAGGAGACTTACCTCTAGCAGCGGAACCACCAGTTTTTCCATAATCAGCCCTCAATCTCTTGGGCGGATGAGAAGCGGCAGGAGTACTCTCACTTCCACAGGTAACCCTCTTTTTCTTTGAACATTTAGGCCCGAATGCTTCAGTTTCAGCAACAATATTATCCGTGGTGGGCACGATTGGTTCAACATTACCATGACCGCCAACGGAAGCAACTTCCTGATCTCCACCACCGCTGCCACCTGCATCTTCAACAAACTCTCTTTCGATACTAGCCGACAACTCCCCAGAAGGGCGAGGAACTGAGGTTGGAAGTAGGGTCACGGTACGAAGTTTGGCCACTGCCAAGATAGGTTTCTCATTCTCAGTCCTCGCTCGCTCAACAACCCTCACCTTGCGAGGGTCAACAGTCCGAATAAAAGCATTCAAATCCATCTCTGCAAAAGATAACAAGAAAAAAGAATAAATAAAAAAAGGGGGAAAACAAAGACAACTAATCAACGTGTATACAAAGAAGAACACCCACCCTCTCCGTCCTCATACTCAAATCGAGGATAAGTATCTTTGTTGAGAAGGTAATTACGGCTTATGCCAACCCAACAAAGAAATTCTTCCGGGAACCTAAGGAACGGAGAGGCTTGAGCAATAAGGGTACTAGCATGATCCACATTATGTTCAGATATGGTGGGAGCTCGATCTTTAACAATGTTTGTGCCCGAAAACCAACCAAACCGTGCATTAGCAGGAACTAAAAACTCATCCACCTAGAAAAAGTGGTCATTCCAATTCTTCACAGAGTCCAAATTCTTAGAATAACAAGCACGGACGTTTGGACGTTTGGTAAACCCAAACCAACCATTCTTATAATTATGCATATAGAAATATCAGAACAGGCCAACACTGGGATTAATATTACAAACGCGACACAGGATTTCAAAAAGAGAAACCTTGACAGACCCAAAAACAAACAATTGAGAGAACGGAATGCGGAAGTGAGTAAGAACAGACACAAAGAAGTTAGAGAATGGAATACGATAGTTGGCATAATCAAAGAACCGGGTATACATTCCAACTTTACCAGTCGGCCTTTCATGCATAGTGGCATCAGAACTTGGCAATTGAGGAAGAACTTCCTCCGAAACAAAATATTTTGCACAAATAGCATCAAGGTGTTCTTGTGTAAGAACACATTTAATGGATGTGATACTACCCATAATAAAAAGAGAAGCAAAGAGGTTAACCTGAATGTAAACGAAGTTCTAGAATAAGAGGTGTTGTGCAAATAAAGAATCTTTAAGTTTATCAACAATGGTGGAAAGGTAAAAGAGGTGAAAAAAGAAAACAGTGAAGCACGAATCGACTATTTATACCCATGGTATATTTAATTCGGGTAAATACCAGATGATGACACGTATCAACACACCTCCTTATCAACGGTGCAAAAAACAAAGTAAAAAGATAATGATAACAGCTGGATGTAGGGCCCAGACGGTCAAATCACGCAGAAGATGAAAGGACACAAAGAACCCACGTAACCAATGACAAACTGCCAAAACGACACAAAAGACGCAGAACTCTAGTCTAGTAACGCTCACCGCACGCTATAATTGTTACCGCATATAATAAGCAAACTAGACTGGGGGGACTTAATGACGTATAATATGGACACCAAGCTCATTGGGCTTATTTTATAATATACGCATATAAGCCCATGCCCAATACAACAAATAGCCGGACCACTAAGCCCGACAGGAGTCACGCTCCGAATATGCCAAAGACGCACGTGAGTATCTCTAAAGCCGCACCCGTTGCATTTTCATGGACAAATGCTGACCGCGGAAGGATACTCATGTTAGCAGACACGATTACAAGTGGACCCTTGCCCGACAAGGGACCCACTCCGGCCACTAACAGTCACAAGCGAAATACTAAGAAACCCTAGTATTGGGCTTGCCTATAAATAGGGGTCATTTCTCACCCCAAAGGAGGTACACTCTGTCTAATCACTATTACACATGCTCTGACATTTCTCTGACAAACATGTATACTTACTCTCACACCGGAGCTTAATTGTGGGGTCCGCCCCACAATAAGGCTAACGGTTTACTCTCGTTTGTGTAGATCGCCCCCTTTTTCACTTGGATTAGTACAAGATCTATATCAAAACTCGCTTCCCGGACTAGCCCATCAAGTGACCCAGACTCATATTCACCCTTACACATTTTTTTACTAACATGACTCGATTAGGTTCGGTTGAGAGTTGGTCTTGGATCTCACGGTTCGTATTCGTTGGTGTGAGGGTTTTTAACTTGGGAACATATATTATCTTAGCTTACTTGCTTGTTTCGTACGAAGGGTTCAAGGCTAAAAAAATAAAGAAGATTTTTAAACTCATATGTGTTTGGCGAAGTTAGTTGGTGCTTATGTTTATAAGCAACATTTACTAAATATAAATAGAAAACAAATTTTTAAAAGGTTTACAAAATAACTATAGTGATTTAACTAAAACTAGCTAGGCATAGGGATGTTGGGGAGGCGGATACCCTGTAATTAAAATTTTTGGCGATCAATATTTTTTGACCGCATATTTTTCGTGATAATGATTTTACGCATGGCCAAAATTTTAAGGAATTACTTTATCCCACTCTATTTCATATTAAAATATCAAATACATGTGCATCAAAATGCAATGACGATGCCAAAACGACATTCAGTAGTATTACGATGTTGTGATGATTGACGGTAAAAAAATTGCTAATCTGTAATATTCGTCACAATGTTATATAACGTGTAAACATAAAGAATCTTCGTTCTTTATCTATATACTACATATAATGCACAAAGACACTTTTAAAAATTTAATGCACTAAGACACAAAACTTGAAAATTCAAACATGCAACTAAATAAGCATATTTTACAACCGAATTCAACACAAAACTTGAAAATTAAAACATACGACTAAACAAACATATTGTACAATCAAATTAAATACAACCAATTAAAACACCCTCTTACTCAAAAGTAAAATAATATTTTCACAATGTACAATTTAAACAAGCTACAACATAATCCAAAGTATACATTAATTAAATACACTAATTGAAGTTATTTTTAAAATACCCTTAAAATAAAAAAGTACATGTTATTATACACATTGTACAAACTAATAAAACATAGAAAACTTCATACAATTTATATGCTGACAAGTTGATGGTACATATCGTTTGGAAAACCAGACCGGACCTACAGGTTCAACCGGGAACCGGAGTCGCCACCGGTTCGGCTAGCCAGTAATAGCCATCCGAAAACGAACCGGAGAGGAACCACCGAAACCGATAAAAGCGGGTAAATCGGGCTTCACTAGGATCATTTTCTTCTATTTTTTAGGTTAGTCGTCACAGGGTATCCGCCGCCGCAACTTTAATCAAGACATAACGAGATTCATCCCAATCCATAAATAGATAATATCTTAAATACCTTTTAGGTTGAAACTTTATTGAGTGTATCCATGACACACGTAAAATTCTAACCTTGATAGATTTTGGAGGTAGAGCAATTAAAGTTATCATTAATCAAACAATATGAATATCTTTTGTTTCAACACAATAGACATACCATAATGATGTGGTATTCTATGAGTATTGGAATTGTGAGACTCCATCAGAATTCCCTAGATAACTTAATTCTTTTTTGATCAAATACTCACCAATTGGGTCAAGCCAAATTGAATATAAAGTATTTTAAAACCAAGTGCATGCTATAACGTATATATCTTTGAATAGTACAATAACTCTATGTTCATGTGTTTCAAGAAAACGGAACATATCAAGTATACGTTACTAGTCTTTGAATAATTCAAGGACATCATGTTAATGTGTTAACAAGAAGACATAACAATTTTACTACTTACTTTATGTTATGAGTCATTGATAAATTCAAGGACTTTATAATTATGTCTTAACAAGAACATAATTATTCTAACTAAAGTAATTATGAACGCAAACTCTTGAGTTCAATAGTAATTTCAAGTTAATTACATACTTCATGATTATGATCATATAATTTAACCATAATTATATTGACTAAAGCATGTAGTCAAGATGTTGAAGGAACTTTAAATTACATCTTGACACTTAAATGTAATAGGGCAACAAAAAACGCGTGTATTTAACTCCTAGTAGATTTATTAGCTTTCTTACCTTGCGGTCAAGAAAAACTAATAATCATATTGTTATATGTTGTTCCTCGCACACACTTTAGATTTCTCCCACTTGTGTATGGGACAACATTATTTAATACAATACGACATGCACTCGAAAGTATAAACAATATGATAGTGTCATAGATATTACAAGTAGATTTCGAACCATAACTTTTAATAAGGAATTGTGAATTATTATTCTATAGATAACGTTTCGGAAAGCAACATTGAAAAGGCGACGTGTTATCTATAAAATAAAATGCAATTTTCCTTAAACTACAGTCGTTTATATTCGAAAAGTAATGAATTATTTCAAAGCAAGCTAGAAATAATATAGGCAATTAACAAGGAAATGAATCTTGTAGCTCCCACTGAATTTTACAACATTACATGAATGTCTTTTTAGTAGTAAATCGCAAAACTCCCACTGGATTTGTCAACATTGTAAGTGATACATTACCAGTAGGAAGCAAATAGCGATTTATTTACTTTTCTATTCACTCAAAATGCCTACAAGTAGCAATGTACTTAGGTATTGAACTAAGTATATGAATTTCTACTTATGCAGATGAGGGACTAGCCATTCATGCTTTCATTAACTTGAACTTTTTAGCATGCAATTCCTCCTTAATCAGTCTGCCTAGCCACAAAGGTGTTTAGCACTATAAGGAATGAAATGAGTCAAAGAAAATATGCCTAGAAACCTGCTAGCAATTTTCTTTACTCGTTGCGGTTTAAACTCATACATCGTGACAAGTGCAAGATGTCATTTATTTTGGTAGCTATAGACAAAAAAGTTCTCTAGTTACACAAAATCTATTATCTTTTAAAGATAAAGTGAGTTTAAATATAATTGATAATAATTCAATTATAACCCTATCTTATTTTTGTCAACCAATGAGAAGAGATAGGAATAAGTCTCAGAGACTATGTTTGTCTTTTTCAAGAAAAACAAACTTTTGTTACGAATTAGTTGCAAAACACAATTAATCGAACATAGAAAGTTCATTTAGTAATTTTTTTTTTTTTTGATTAATTAAATTCTTAAAGAATAATACCCAATTATTTACTAATTAGGACTAAGATCCAACTTGACCTCCAATTATTACAAAGGTCTGACCAGGGTGAAAAAAAGTGGGGCAAGAGTAAGCGGTCGAGCGTTAATTGCCATTTAATGCAACTTTAGGTTTATGATACTTGTCAAAACCTTAGTAATCATGTAATAATTAAGAGCATGTTTAGTATCATCTTATGCCTCGGGTCCAAGGTCTGACCAAGCCTACTCGAATTAAGTCGACCAAGCAAAAACTTGCAAAAATCGTCAGAGGTCTGAACCAGAGCACGAAATTCGCCATGGGTTGGAGTTCTTTAGGAAAAATTCTCCTTAAACTTCTCTTATAGTTTGTTCTAGTGGATGAGCCGTACTACCCATGAGTCCATAGTGTCCAGTTTTTAATCTTGAAATCAAGTTTCATAGCTTATAGTCTTATTAATTTTCTCAAAAATCCAATTTTGCACGAAATAAATAATAGGCCACAATGAGCATGTATTTAAACATGAATTAATAGACTTGTTTTAACATCATCTTTCTTTAGGTTTTAGTCCATATTACATACATATTAGGCGCGAATACTAGTAATCAAGTAAAAATATGCACATAAAGACTAAAGCTAATGATGATATTAAATTAACAAGTAAACATGCAAAATCCAAGTTCTCAAGCGAGTCTTCCCAAATTGGAGAACCATAAGACCCTCACTATGTTTTCATCAATGTGCCTAGATCGCCTCATTCATCACAAAAGTGATTGAGTAGGTCTTATGGTCGAAAGAATAAGCAAAATCAGACTAAATATATAAAAGATCTAGTTTTCAAAAATAAAAGATTTTAGTTACCATAAATAAAATCAAGATCTTTTATATATGTAGTGTGATCTTCTATAAAAGGAAACAAATATTCTAAATTAACAAGTTTAATATTATTCCCTTTTTAGCAATCACAAGTATCAAGATCTAGATCTACAGATTTTATTTAAGGAAAAATTACACGGATCGTCCCTGTGGTTTACCCAGAAATCATGTTTCGTCCCTATTTGATTTTAATTACACTGATGGTCCCTATTTTATCAAACATGTTTCACTGATGGTCCCTATTCTGGAAAATAGGGACTATCCGTGTAATAAATTTCAAACAAACTAATTACACAGTTAGTCCCTATTTTTGAAAAATAAGGACCATCAGTGTAATTAGTTTGAAAATTAGGGACCATCAGTGTAATTAAAATCAAATAGGGACAAAACATAATTTCTGGGTAAACCACAGGGACGATCCGTGTAATTTTTCATTTATTTAATTATGGCAAGGATTTGCATAACCTTTGCCATATTTGCAAGAAAACATTAAATAAAATATTAAGCGCAGTAGATCAAGTTATATGAATTAAATCTAGGCGTGAACAATCAAGACATGATATAATTCAAAAAGTGTAACCCTAATGCCAAAACAAGTTGGCTCGTGATGCCACTGTTGGGATTTAACATTCTAGGTAACCAGTTTAGCTACGAGTGCGCAGCGGATTGAATCTAGTTAAGGCACATAGAATTAACACTTAATAAAGTAAACAAGTAATTTACTAACCTTTTGTTTATTGATAAAAATCAATAAACTTACGCCTGATCTTGATCTTGAAAACATAATGGTTAAATTACCACATCTACGGTTGCTCACACAAACACGTCAACCGAGTACGAGTTGATTGCTAGTCTGCCTTCACGAACCAAACACCACGTGTCTTGAATCAATTACCAAACGCACCTCGTGAGCTTGTACCAAAAACCAAACACCAAGTGTACTTGATAAAACTCGATCGAATCTCCTTGTGGGATGATATTGGTGATCGAATACCATAAGGAGGAAAAGGATAATATCTCTTGCATGATACTTGCATGCTTTTAATATTCTGTATACATGTAGCATATATGTCCTTACGCATAGAAAGCAGATCAGGAGATATATATTCATACGAATAGAAAAATAGTACGCATGCATGTATGAGTAATTTATTATGAGATATATCATTTGTCATATGTCATATGACTTTGAGATGAATGGGACGAATGAGTTTTTTGTGTATATCACATGAAACATCATAATGAGGGAGGGGTATTTATATAGCCATCAACCTTAGTTTAAGATAAACTAGGATACCCTCATAATCCTTATCACAATATAAATCTTACCCCTTAACTCCAAAATTGATCCTAAAACCCCCCTTTTAGAAGCTATATGGGTTAGCCAACAAGTGACACCCACAAGGTTCGAGTTTTGTCAATTTTAGTCCCTTCGGTTTATATTTAAATATTCGTTATACTAGTTAAACAATTAACGTAATTAAAAACTATTAAATAATTATCGTGAAGTAAAACATACTCTAAGTGTTTAACGCGTGTGCCCCAAATAGGCTCACATATTTGTAACGTATACGTGCTTGCCAACTACCATAACCCAACAGGGGGATATAGAGCAACAACTCCAGGATTCTACCAGAGGAACAATGCAAACCCTTCGTACCAAGAATGAAGGCAATCTATGGAAGGAACCCTGAGCAAGTTTATGGGTGAATCAGCAAAGAGACATGAATAAAACTCCAACATGATTAAAGAAATCCGAGCTTCGACAGATGCTGCCGTACGAAACCAAGGAGCTTCGATTAAAACTCTGGAAATTCAAATCGGGCAAATAAGCAAGGTACTATAGGAAAGAGGATTTGGAAGCCTGTCTAGCTCTACTGAAGCCAACCCGATAGATCATGTCAAGTCAATCTCGACCAATGTTGAAGTTGATTCAAACCTGATACGCCGTACTGGATCACCCCAATACGCCTTATCCACTTAACAGAATAGAAGATTCATGTTCGAGTTTTGTTTTGGGCCAGGTTTAATGATAAGGGTTTATGGAAATGGATTTGGACTTTGTATTATGCTTTTGGACTTGTTTTAATTTTAGGTTTAGGTTTATAGATATAATGTTAATGGGCTGACCCTGGCCCAATAAAATGGGTACAGGTTGGCCCATTAAGGATGTATACGCCTTCGGCTTTGATTTCTTGCACTCTTCCAATCTCGTGCTCGGTTTTGTCCTTTTTGCTTTGTTTTTTGTCTATTTTTGACATATCCGTCACTTGCAAGACATAATTCAAAAAATACACATATACAATGCATTTTTCATGTATTTTTGGTCTTTTAAGCTCAATTTAATAAGGAAAAATGATATGTGAATAAACACATATCAAAACCCCCTATACTAAGCTATTGTCGTGTCCTCACGCAATATCATAAACATACACTTAGAAAACCAAAAATTTCAACCCCCTTAGGCTAATTACCTTGAAAAGTAGCTAAGTGTTTATCTAAGGGGATTAAGAAATCACTAGTTTTGAAAAGCCCCCTGTTTTACCATTTTTATGCATTTATTATTATCATAACTTTAAGGATCACGAAACACTAAAAGGATAAATTCATCGTCCTCGATTTTTCACCTGCCCCAAACCAAGCTTAAAAACGAAATCATTGTTAAATACAAGTTAAGATGCTAACACTACTCATAAATTCTAATTGTGTATGCATAGCTACTTTTCGCTCCCTTATTCCTAAATTCTCTAAAGATTTTATTTTATTATTGGTGACAAATAAATTAATGCCTTATTTTTATAAAGTAAACCCGGTTTAGACCATAATTAGTTTGAAATCATTTCCTAAAGAGACGATATGGTGAGAATAAGGTCCACATTAAGATTCTAATTTCGCATGATTTAGGGGTTATCCTTTTTATTTCATCCGAAACAACTCAACTACGAGTCCAGAGACGAAGGCTTTATTTAGATAACCCCAGAGTCGAAATTTGGCTTTATTATTATTATTATTATTGCAACATTATTAAACCTAGGTCCTTTAAACAACTGCCACATTGGTATGCGAGCTGACCATGGTCCAGAAGTCTTATTTCAACCTCGGTAATTTCCTCAACCTTTTTGAAGGCTACAACATCGGTAGCGAACCGATCAGATACAGCAAACTTTTATCAGTCTCAGATTTATTATTCTTACTATGGGCCTTCTTTTGAAGACTGCCACATCAGCAGCGAACCGACCAGAGACAGTAAACCTTTATTAGCTCATAGTTTTTTTATTATTATTATTACCTCCACCCTTTAAATGACTGTCACATCGGTATGCGAGAGGACCATGATCCAGAAGTCTTATTTCGGCTTTAGTTTATTACATTATTATTATAGCCAAATTTCAAGTCATGTGGTCTTTTAACTACCTAGACAATGGTAGTGAGCTGTCGGGAATCGGTAGCTTATTTCCCCACAACACTGACAAAACCTCGATGTGTACCTTACTTTCACCAGAAGGAATTTCTACGAAGGGATGAAAACTAAGAATCGCAAAAACCAAATCAACTTTATTTATTAACAATTAACTAACGTTTATTAAGCTGATAGGAGCAAAAAGCCACAATTAACCTCTATGAGCTCTAAAGAGTTCCAACTACTCCATGCTTAGCATCTAACTTATATAAAACTCTATCATTTCTCGTTCTTTGCAAATTTAAAATCTTTAATAAAAAGATCCGTGAATGCTTAGTCTAATAAAAACAAGCTTTGCATATTTAAAGTCTACCATGGAAACTTGCAAACTCTTGGCTTTTTCAAGCTAGAATTCGCGTTTTAAAGCTTCTTGTATAAAAGACTAGCAAAAGCTTAAATTTATATATGTTAAGGGGCAAGCTAGAGCGCAACATGCTCGATCAAGTCAAAATTTATTCTCAAAAAGACAAAAATTCGTGTCAAAACACTTATTTTATTTTTGAAAATTTTTAATTTTGGCATAAAATCACATATTTTTTTGGTATTTTTGGTGGTAAAACAGAGTTACGTGAAGACAAGGCAAATGCAAGTAAGATCAAATCGAACGATCCCCCCCATACTAGAACTAAACATTGTCCTCAATGTTTAAAAGGGTCTCTACGTGAATCTAAAGCCGTTTATTAATTATGCTAATAGATAAACGTTAATCAATAAGATCTAGGATATCGGATTCCCATATATAAGCATGCTAAGGATTGAAGATCGAGTGACGATGGACAAAACCACGAGCACGAGAGTCTTCAAAATCCGGGCAATCCTGGACATAAAAACACAAAACACGAAACACGAGAAAGGAAGAGGCGAGCCTCCTCACATCACACTTATTCATAAATATTATACTAATAAACTATTACTAGGGATAAGCATGGGTTGCCACCCACGAAGCGCTTGTTTTTGTTAATCGAGTCACGAGCCAGACTTGACCCTGAATTTAGTGGTCCATGGGGAAGGTTTGGAGATACGGGACAACCATAGGTGGTATGTCCCCTCCAAAATAGTGTTTGAGTCTATGACCGTTCACCTTGAAGTTTGGTCCGTCGGTTTGAGATAACTCGACGGTTCCAAAAGGGAAAACTTGAGCAACGGTGAACGGTCCGGTCCAACGGGTTTTGAGCTTGCCCGAGAAAATCTTTAATCGAGAATTGAAAAGAAGAACTCGATCACCAACATTGAAAACGCGGTTCTTAATTTTAGAGTCATGAATCTTCTTCGTTTTCTCTTTGTAGATTAAAGAATTCTTGTAAGCTTGATCCCGAAGTTCATTTAATTCATTCATTTGAACTTTCCGGTGATCACCAGCGGTCTTGAGGTTAAAATTGCAATGCTTTAAGGCCCAATAGGCCTTGTGTTCAAGTTCGATAGGAAGATGACAAGCATTTTCGTACACAAGCTTATAAGGAATGCACCCGATGGGTGTCTTGAATGCGGTACGGAAGGCCCATAATGCATCATCTAACTTATCGGACCATGAAGCTTGGTTTTTGCCTACGGTCCTTTCTAAGATACGTTTCAAAACACGATTTGAAACCTCTACTTGTCCACTAGTTTGTGGATGATACACGATAGAAAGACGGTGAGTAACTCTATACTTAAGCATGACCTTTGCAAATTGGTCATTGCAAAAATAAGTACCGCCATCACTAATTATAGCACGAGGAGTTCCAAATCTGGCAAAGAGAGATTTTAAGAATTTAACGACAACTCGAGCATCGTTAGTGGGGAGAGCTTTCGCTTCAACCTATTTAGACAAGTAGTCAACGGCCACGAGAATGTACTTGTTCCCTCGAGAAGACGGGAACGATCCCATAAAGTCGATGCCCCATACGTCAAAGATCTCGCATACTTGAATTGCATTTTGAGGCATTTTGTCTTTTTGCGAGATTTTGCCTTGACATTGACATGAGTCACATGACTTCACCATGTCATGGGCATAGCGATAAATTGTCGGCCAATAGAAACCGAAATCAAAGACTTTTTTAGCAGTGTAGTTCGCAACATGATGTCCCTTGGTGGGTCCATTATGGCAAGCCGTGAGGATATCAACGGCTTCTTGGCCGTGAACACATCGTCTAATCACTTGATCCGCACAATTCCTAAACAAGTAGGGGTCTTCCTAAAAATAATGCTTAACGTCCTTAAAGAATGTCTTCTTTTGTTGGGACGACATCCCTTTCACTACAAAATTCCCCGCATGGTAATTTGCAATGTCGGCAAACCATGAGGTACTAGAATTACCATGAAAAGATATCATTTTGAGGGTCTCGAAAGGAAATGTTTCGGTAATTTCCTTTTTCTCGAGATCACCTTGATGAGGGTTTTCTAATCTTGATAAATGGTCGGCCGTGAGATTCTCCGCTCCTTTTTTATCACGAATAATGACATCAAATTATTTGAGTAGGAGAATCCACCGGAGCAATCTCGGTTTAGCATCTTGCTTAGCAAGAAGATACTTAAGAGCCGAGTGATCCGTATACACTACAGTCTTTGATAAGACTAAGTAAAGACGTAATTTCTCGAAAGCATACACCACGGCTAATAACTCTTTTTCTGTTGTAGTGTAATGTGCTTGAGCATCCGTCATGGTCTTACTTGCATAGTGTATAGGCTGAAAATGTTTGGTCTTACGTTGCCCTAAGACTGCACCTACCGCATAATCACTAGCGTCACACATAATTTCAAATGGTAGGTCCCAATGGGGGGCAACTAAAATCGGGGCTTCGGTTAACTTCTTCTTAAGTATATTAAACGATTCAATACATTCTTTTGAGAAAATAAACGGAGTTTCTTTTTCAAGAAGATGGGTCATTGGCCGGGCGATTTTAGAAAAATCTTGAATAAATCGACGATAGAACCCGGCGTGACCTAAAAAACTTCAAACGCCTTTAACGGAAGTCGGATGAGGGAGTTTAGCTATAATATCAACTTTAGCTATGTCCACTCAATCCTGGATTTGGAAATCTTATGTCCTAGAACAATGTCTTCTTTTACCATGAAATGGCATTTCTCCTAATTTAGAACTAAGTTGGTGTCTTCGCACCGTTTAGCATTTTGTCTAAATGGGAAAGGCATGAAGAGAAGGAATCCTCGAAGACCGATAAATCGTCCATGAAGACCTTCATTGTTTCCTCGATCATGTCATAGAAAATAGCCATCATGCACCTTTGGAACGTGCCCGAAGCATTACATAAACCAAAAGGCATACGTCGGTAGGAAAATGTCCCATAAGGGCAAGTGAAGGTGGTCTTCTCTTGGTCTTGCGGGTCAATAGGAATTTGAAAATATCTGGAAAATCCATCTAAAAAAGCAATAGTATTCGTTCCATGCTAAACGTTCAAGCATTTAGTCTATGAAAGGCAACGGGAAATGATCTTTACGAGTGGCATCATTAAGCTTACGGTAATCAATACAAACACGCCATCCCGTAACTAACCTACTAGGAATTAACTCATTATCTTCATTTTCAACTACGGTCATGCCACCTTTTTTAGGCACACAATGAATGGGGCTCACCCACAGACTATCGGAGATAGGGTAAATCAATCTAGCATCAAGAAGTTTGATAACTTCCTTTTTGATAACCTTATGAATTTTTGGATTTACCCTTCTTTGATGTTGAACCGCCGGTTTAAAGTCATCTTCCATTAAGATCTTGTGAGTACAAAAACGAGGGTCTATGCCCTTAATGTTGGAAATTTTCCATGCCATGGCCCGTTTGTGTGACTTAAGAACCTTTAAAAGGGCGGTTTTTTCTTCATATTTTAATTCTTTAGAAATTATGACGGGTAATTTATCGGTTCCTTCTAAAAATGCATATTCTAAATGAGAAGGTAAATCTTTAAGCTCGAGTTCTGGTGGTTCTTCGATCGAAGGCTTCGTCATAGTAATATCAACTTGCTTAAGGTCGTCATTCTTCATCGGAGGGAGATTCGGAGAGGGTCTTCATTCAACAATTCCTCAAGGTAAAGAATATCTCCCTCTGTGTCGTAGTAATTGGTATGTGCTTAATTACACATACCATTTTCCATTTAAAACGAACTTAAATGACTAAAAACATACCAAAAATACATTGTATTTGTATGTTTG
>BQNB010054774.1:0-39405 GCA_026074375.1 Tanacetum coccineum | reverse complement strand
CTATTACCATTAAACGGGTTTACTATGTTGAATGGCTTAATCACAATTTATTCTTCGTTGGTCAATTCTGTGATGCGGATTTGGAAGTTGCTTTTCGGAAGTCTACATGTTATATCCGTGATTTGAAGGGAAATGATCTTCTCACAGGTTCTCGTGGCACAGATTTGTATTCCATTACTCTGCAAAACTCAACAACTCATGGTTATGGCATCGTCGTCTATCTCACTTAAACTTCGACACCATCAACTTGCTTTCAAAGAATAATATTGTGAATGGGCTTCCAAAATTAAAATTCGTCAAAGATCATCTGTGTTCTTCTTGTGAGCTGGGGAAAGCAAAAAGAAAGTCTTTTCACACTAAGACTACCCCGAGCTCAAAAAGACGGTTACAACTTCTACACATGGACTTATGTGGTCTAATGCGGGTAGAAAGTATTAATGGAAAGAAATATGTTCTCGTAATTGTTGATGACTACTCCCGATATACATGGACTCACTTCTTGAGGTCCAAAGACGAAACACCTGGAGTTCTCATTGATTTCCTCACACTTGTCCAAAGAGGACTTCATGCTCAAGTTACAACAGTTCGAACTGACAAAGGCATGGAATTTCTTAATAAAAATCTTCATGCATACTTTGCAAAAGAGGGAATAAGACACGAAACGTCAACTGCTCGAACACCTGAACAAAACGGCGTTGTCGAAAGACGGAACCGTACTCTTGTTGAGGCTGCTCGAACAATGCTAAGCGCCGCTAAAGTTCCTTTGTTCTTCTGGGCTGAAGCAATTGCAACAACATGTTTTACTCAAAACCGTTCACTTGTAATTCCTCGACATGAGAAAACACCTTACCATATCATCAATGCCCGAAAACCGTCAGTCAAGTTCTTTCACATCTTTGGTTCTCTTTGCTACATCGTCAAAGATGGTGAAAATCTTGATAAAATGAAGGAAAAAGGTGATGCGTGTATTTTTGTTGGGTATTCTACTCAGTCAAAGGCTTACAGGGTATTTAATAAGAGAACAAGAATGATAGTTGAATAAATTCATGTTAACTTTGACGAATTGCCTCAGATGGCGTCAGATCACGTCAGTTTTGACCCCGGTCCACAATGTTCAACAACGGTACTTAAACAAGACAGTTTAAGTCTCGGTCCACAATGAAAGGAAAGTATCAAAGAAAGATCAAGAAATGCTTACAAGAATGAAGATCAAGAAGCAACAACACAATATCTATACCCAAAATCACTAGATCTTGAAAACCTACTTATAAAATTAAAAACCTTAACTTTTAGATCTTGAGAAAAAACCCTTAAATCAAAGAACCAATACTTCAAACCACCTAAGAAAACCTTAGAAATGAACTTCGTATACTTGTATCTTGCTAGAAATCAAAGATATAGAAACCCTATCAAGGGTGTTTGTTGTCGTGAGCTAGAGAGAGGGAAAAAAGAGATGAAAGTTTTTTGGTGAGGCTATAGAAATAATAAATGACCTAATGTGTGTTATAGCAAGGTATATATAGGACAAGGGTGGTCTAGGGTTTCATGGTTTGTTGTAATAAGTGAGCAACTGGTATCGTGTGTGAGCACTAGTCAAATTTATATATATATATAGTATTAATCCCGTGACAATTCTTTCCAAATTACTTCTCAAACAACAATCAAGTTAGAATAATAAACATCAGCTAGAAACAGATGGCAAGATGTGTATGTTTCTGCACTCACGGTGAGTCGAACCGAACCAAGATACATCAAAGAAGCCCATGGCTAGATTCTGCATGCATGATCAATCATGAAGAACTTCATCATTGATCGATAGATGTATGGAATTAGTCGACAGACCACTTTGCAAAAATGTCATTAACATGAAGTGGCTCTTGAAAACAAACGTGATGAGGAGAATACGTTATTCGCAACAAAGATCTTGTCTTGTACTAAGGGAAATGCTTCAAAAGGGAAGGAATTGATTTCGAAGAGCATTTGCACCGTTGCTCGATTAGCGGCCGTCCAGTTGTTCATCGCGTACGCTGCACACAAATCCTTTACCGTTACTAGATGGACGTCAACACATCAATTCTTAACGGACTCACTAAAGGAAGAAGTGTACGTAAAATAACTCAGATGGATTAGTTGACGTAAAGGAAACAATGAGCCATATCATCCTGACAAAGTTTACCCGTCTCAGAAAGCATATATGGTCTCAAACGCAAGCACCAAAGCATGTATGATGAACCTCTCCAATTTCTGGTATCCAAAGGGATTCCAAAAGGTTCTAATGATCCAACTCTGTTCATAAATAAACATGAGAAAGACATATTGCTTGTGCAAATTACGTTTGATGGCATTAATTTTTGGTTCTACGAACCCAAAACTTTCAAAACGAATTGAAAAACTAATGCACGGAAAGTTTGATATGTCTTTGATAGGGGAACTGAAATTCTTTTTAGGAATTCAGATCCACCAATCCCCTCGTGGTATCTTTATAAACCAAGCTAAGTATGCTCAAGAGATACTTAAAAAGCATGGTATGACCTCATGTGATAGCATTGGTACACCAATGGCTACAAAACACCTTGATGCTGACTTGAGTGGTACTCCGGTCGACCAAACAAAATATCGTAGTATGGTCGGAGCACTCATGTACCTAACAACAAGTAGATAAACCTATATATTGTACATCAACATGTTTATTATGCCCCGCTATCAAGCGAAACCACTTAAAAACATCTCACCAAGAGTTAATCGGATCTCTCGATACTTAAAATCCATTAACATGGGTCCTCTAGGTATCCGAAGTAAACCAGTTTCAACTAACTACTTTTTCAGATTCGGATCACGCGGGTTGTCTCGATTCACGTAAGAGTACATGTAGGCATACAATTTCTAGGTGGTGATAAGTTAGTCATCCCACCCCACTGTCAACCAAAAACAGGACTGCACCTCAATGTCTTCAGCAGAAGCCGAGTATGTGGTCATTATCTGATCAGCGTACAATTCTATGGTTGATAACTCAGCTCACAGAATATGGCTTCACATTAATAAAATACTAAGTATTGTGACTCAAAGGCAGTTCCAAAGCCATCTCGTGAAATCCTTCCAACATTCCTGCACCAAGCACATTAATGTCAGATATCACTTCATAAAAGAACAGGTGGAAAATGGTATCATTGAATTATTCTTTGTCGAAACTGATACATTTAGCAGACGTGGTTACTAAGCACTTATCGAAGATAGGTTAAGTATCTGTAGACGACTCGGTATGAGATGTTTGACTCCAGCAGAACTGGAGGTTCTGGCAAATGAATATGCTTGATCTATCAAACATCAATTTGTGAACATTTTTTTCTTATCTATCTATTTTTGATTTATAAAAAAAAAAATTTAAAAAATACAAAAATATAAAACCAACAAAAAGAAAATAGAAAAATATAAAATCTAGAAAAACAAAATATAAAATCAGAAAAATTTCAAAAATACCAAAAAGAATCTTCTCGACATGTCTCTTGGAATCGATAACATTTACGTACCTAGAAATGTTGATTAACATCGACACGGGCGTGTAAATGAAGTTCGAGCAAGAGTTTCAAATGCTTTCAAAACATGTCATTTTTAAATTTTCTTAATGACTTATGTACATTTCAGTGCATATCCCGAATGTAATAGGAGTGTAGCTTCTGTGCCTTACTCTAAAAATAGAAGAGAGTCTTCCTACCCATGTGTTTTTAAAAATCGTTGAACATAATTTTTCAAAAAGAACTTTCAATGTCAAAATTGTCTACAATATAATTTGTGGTATTTTTTCATAAAAAGTGGTATTTGTTAAAATTGTGTGTTCAACACTCCCTTCCTCGAATAATTTTCAAAGAATTGTAGTACGTAGAATGTCATTTTATGTGAATCAATTTCTGAGGGGGAGCTTTTTAAAACAAAGCCTTTTAATGTGTTGGGTACATCTCATAAATGTCAATTTTATGTATCCAAACACATTTTGTGAAATTAAAATGTGGAAACTTAATGTCAATTAATAATATACATTGTTCACTAAGGCATCTCACTCCGTCTTCAACATTTTGTGGTGTCATATCAATTTTCATTTCCAATGTTAGTTTAATAAATATTGGTATCCACAAATACCTTTGAAGGGGAGCAATCTGAAAATGAATTCAACAATATCGTGGTATAATTTTTCACCCCAAGGAAATTTTCCATGTCAAATTATAATCAAGTTGGTTATTTCAAATACTAGTGTTTTATTATTTAAAATAAGGGAGAAAATTATAATTAAGTAATTAAAATAGAAGAATGTGATCTTTAAAAACCTCTAAGTGCAACTATGTCCATCATGTGCTAAACAATTTTCGAATCTCGAAGGTCACATTGTAAGTGGGTATTTGAAAATAGAACATGTCCAGAAATGGTTTTATGGTTCGATCTCAATACCCAACAACCTATTAATTTCAGTGCGATTCTGAAGTCATAAGGTGATTAGGTTAGGTATAAGTCCTACGATCCAACCAGAACCGGAGGGATCTACCCAAGGACACTCCATAGTTAGAAATAGCAGTCCTTAGGTATGAATGGAGAAGAATGTGTATAAGGGAAAAATGCCGACTAAGATTAAGCTAACACTGGAACAATCACAACAAGGTGTTAGTAATGACGTCTTGGTAAGCATTGAAGGGGTTGAAGAATGAAAAAGAAATGTATGGATAAAGGGTGAAAAGAAAGAAGCCCTCCACACAACTTAGGCAGAAATCGGGTCAATACATAATCTATCAAAATCACAAAGATGATTGTTGATATTGAAGAAAGTCATCATGGACCCAGTGATGCAATGCACAACCCTTCCCAGCCATTCGAGTTTCTCTTAAAAGAAACTTGTCTCATTTGTCACGGAGATACACACGTTATCTATTGACATCTCACTCCGAGATTGTTGATATTGAATAGGTGGCAGTCTGCTCCAGCCTCTGATTACTAAAACCAAAGTGCACAAATCGAGTCTAGAGCCAGAAGAGATCAAAGTATAAATCTCATTAGGACAACACGTCAAAATACACTTGTTGAACACCATAAAGTTTCATAAGTATTAACAAAGATTCCACGCATATCCTTAATTATCATGCCAAACATCACGAGTGATACTTAAGTATTCACAGTGAAGATGGAAATCCTGCTTGAGCCAACATCAAACAAGCTCTTGGTAGGTGACTTGCAAGATTCTATATGAATCAAGCTTGTGATAACTGGATATCAATTTTGGTCCAGTAAATGAATTGACGACTTAATCAGAAAGATAATAACTATCTGATTCACTCTTACCGTGTTGTCTGCTTTGAGACGTTCCGGTAATGAGAACAAGCAAGCATGGTAAATCTAATACATCTGTTTTAGAGATCCGACGCGTTGAGCCGGAACCCTGTCGAAGGATATTCTATTAATTCTACATGATCACAGTATACTATTTATACTAATAAAACAAGAAACCAGAGGTTAATCTGCAACCGAAGATCTAGGTGAATGACAAAGCCTATATTCATCTTTATATTGCTAACTGTCTTATTTAGGTTTAACGATGGGTGTTTTCAGCCGCATTCCACGAAGTCGGATCATAAACCCATGCCTCGTACTCACATGCTTTCAAAGTTAATCGTTCAACATCAAGATCTTGATTCTAAACTTCCCCACCATTCAAAGAGCCTCAAAGTCAAATAAAGATCGTCATTTGGGGAAGATAGTTAACTTATAATCTATATGTCAAACAAGAATGTAACAAGTATGAGCATGTTGGTCAAGAGCACAAGTTGATCAAGGAAGTCAAATCAAGATGATTCAAGTCAAGAAGATGATGCAAGATAACGATCTCAAGAACTCAAAGTCAAAAAAAATAAAGGTTCAAGATCAAGATCATAAAGCATGAATGAATAAGTCCATTACAAACAAGACAAGACCAAAACAAGGCAAAACATAAATGTCAAAAGTCATATCTTCAATGTCAGGGGAGACAATGATAAAACAAAGCAAACTCCTACAAGAATGTCATCTGTAAAACGAAGGAGTTTGAAGAAAGAGACCTCAACATTGGGGGAGATTGTTAGCCTTAATTATATTAAGTCAAACAAGAATGTTATCGGTCTTATAAAGTCAAACTAGGTCTTGTATTGTAATAGGCTATTCGGGTTCAACGGGCTTGGATTCTAATCTAATATTGTCCGTGTTTCGGGCTCAAAGCCCAAGTTTAGCCAAGCCCGGCCCAAGTAGAAAAGCCCATGTGCCAAGTAAATGGCTAAGGGTATAAAAGAACCCTCTCCACACATGGAGAGGGTGTTGGTTGCATTTTTTACACACTTGTAACTCACCTTTCTCTCTCTAATCTAAGTTTCTAAGTTTCTTTCTTTCTCTATTTTTCTTTCTTTCATAACCGGCTCATTTAAGAGCTTATTCGAGTTTGCTTATTGTTGTGAAGGATTATATAAGACTAACATATGAATATTTACAAGATGCCACTAGAGCAATTTCAAGTCAATACCAAGTTTCTGAATACTCTTCTCGCTGAATGGAGCAAATTCGTTACTGATGTTAAGTTGGTAAAAGACTTGCATACTACTAATGTTGATCAGATTCATGCTCACTTGGAACAACATAAACGGCATGCATATGAAGTTCGATTGATGCATGAACGCAACTCCGATCCTCTTGCTTTAGTTGCATCTCACCACATGATACAGTCTCCTTGTCAATCTCACCAGCACTCTTACCAGAACTCTCAACATCAACAATTTGTTGCACCTTATCCGTCTCCACAGTATGAGTCACCCTATCAGTCTCAACAATGCTCAACTCATCAATCATCAACACCTCTTTCAATCACTTATCCATCCAATGAGTATCAACAATTAATTCACCACAACGTTTATTCTCCATCATCATCCATCCCTCAAATTGAATACTCTCCCATAGTCAACCAACAATCTGAATTTTCCCAATTAGACTCCGGTCTGACCATACCAGTTTTCAAGTACGGTGATGATCCAATTGATGCCATCAATCATGTCATGTCATTCTTGTCTGCTGTAGTCACTTCCCGCTATCTTACTACCAATAACCAGCTGTGGAACTCGTCAAACCCAAGGTAACAAGCCACCATTAATGATGGAAGAGTAACAGTACAACCAGTACAAGGGAGACAAATTTCTTATGTTGCGGGTACTACAAGAACTTTCACTCCAGGAGCAAGTAGGAGTAGCTCGGGGAAACAGAGGATTGTTACGTGTTACAACTACAAAGGGGAAGGACACATGTCCAAACAATGCACTAAACCAAGATGGAAACGGGATGACTCATGGTTTAAAGAAAAAGTGTTGTTGGTTCAAGCTTAAGCAAGTGGATAAATTCTACATGAGGAGGAACTTGCATTTTTGGCAGATCCAGGAATTCCAGAAGCTCAAGCCACACAGACGGTCATTACTCATAATGCTGCTTATCAAGCTGATGATTTGGATGCATATGACTCTGATTGTGATGAACTCAACACTGCCAAAGTTGCTCTAATGGCGAATTTATCTCATTATGGTTCAGATGCACTAGTTGAGGTACACAATCATGATAATGTGAATGATAATACGATTAATCAAGCTGTGCAGGTGATGCCGTCTTCTGAACAGTCGAATGTTGTAAATCATTTAGAGACTGAAATAACCAGTGATAGCAATATTGATATGTGAGAAATCACATATCTTTATTATATCCAAAATGGCTCTTAAATGATCAAAATGTGCAAAAATATTCTTGTATTTGTGTATTTTGTTGTTTGTGTATGTGTAGGTACGGATAATGCAAATATCACAAGAAAACGGTCAAAAGCCAGACAAACACGAACACGAGAATGGAAATTGTACAAAAGAGCCAGAAGATTGCTATCAATGGTCAACATAGTCAATCCTTGCTCAACATTGGTCAACCACAAGAAGACAAAACACTTAAAAATACCCAAAATACCCTTAATGTTAAACCAAATTCACCAAAAGTCCCTTTAACCCTAACACTGTTAGCCTTTTATTAATAAAAGACTAACGGTCGTTATCTTCTATAAAAACCTAAAACCAAGTTATAACCAAGCCCACTTAACCACACCCAGCCTAATTCCCTTTTAAAATAAACTCGGAGCCCAACGTTCAAATACAGTTAAAAAGGGCGCGAGTCCTTTTTACTATTCATCATCTTCTTAAATCAATTACCCGTCAAAATCAAAGGGGTAATTTAAATAGATGATGTGGCATTAAGATTCGAGTGCCAAGTTATGAGTTGGCAGAGTAAAACGTCGCCAAGGCCTCTCATTGGCCAAGACACCTCAAGGAGGACACACGTGGATGCAAGGAAACACATAAGGAAGGGAATTTTTGCACTAAATCCTTTGCTAAAGAGGCATAAGTACTCTGACACACGGATTGCTAGATTGAAGTGCCAATGATTAGATGATTTGAAGGGACGAGATCAAAAGCCAAGAGAGCGTGTATTCAGACCTAGAAGCTTCTTCATTATTAGATATGGATTTGTATTAGAATCTTGGAGCTCTGTCCTCTAACTATGCCAAGAGGTATCCATTTATAGAACAAGGGGAACCTTATAGACCAAGGATAAACCCCTAAACAGCTTACAAAACGCGTACATATCTTTGCCCTATAAATATCACATACATATCACTTAAACGTGAACTACTACTTATTTCTAACATAATCGGAACTACAACTAACTGATGCAGATAACTTAACACATAGTACTGGTCAGTACTAACTATACTATCATGTAAAAAAAAAAAAAAAAAAAAAAAAAAAAAAAAAAAAAAAAAAAAACTAACTATTAGGTACTGTCGGAACTAAGTTAGGAAAACGTAATTACCAAACAATCCTCCTTAAAACATGAATTTGAACTCTTTTAAACTTCAAGTTTTCTTTAATTTACTTCTTAAGCCTTAGAGGATGTATCCAAACACTTTATCATTTCTTGATCTTTTAAACTCTATCCTTCTTCAGCAGCAACAACAACATCTTTTCAGCAACAATCCAACTAAGTTGGCTTTGTAGTTTTTGGCAAACATACCTGCCATTAACGGATTTGATTTTCCAGTTTACCAGTAGCCGTTTGCTCTGGGATATTAACGTCTTTTATTTAAGAACATGGTGAGTAAATTACATACAGTTTTTGTAAATTGTCAACCATCAAACGGAATTGATTTGTCTTACCAAATACCGTTAGCCTTGGACTAGCCAATTGCTTCATTGCCATAACAAGGTGCATTGATAACCATATAGTTTTTAGCAACTATCAGCTATCAAGCAGATTTGATTTAGTCCCTTTACCAAAGAACGTTTGATCTTGGACTAGCCAACTCTTTCACCAAGGAAGCAATGTGAGTTGAAACCCTAACAATTTTTGGTAAATTGTCAACCATAAATGATTTGAGAAGTCTTTACCACCAAGCCGTATGCTTAATGGACTAGCCAGTCTGATGCCTAGTTAAGCATGGTGAACTGATGACATTTGTTTTGTTTTTTTGAACACCAACACCAAAGATCCCCTCATCACCATCAACATCTCAGGTTCTAAAACTTTATGCAAGTAGCTTCTTGACAAATCTAATTAACTCCAATGCCATAGTACTATGTCCTTCTTCAGACCTCCAACTTTATTTCAGCATTTGCACCAGTACTTTCTTTCTTAAAGGATACTTCTTCTCTACAAGCATTTGAATGACTAATCCTGCCTCAGTCACTAAAGTATGTACCCCTGAAGAATCATGTAACTTCCAACTCACTATATTCCAATGCTGATGTGAATTCCAAAACTCATCTTCATCATCTGGATTGAACATAATCATCAAATCTCCCCAAAGTACTCTCTGTCAAACCTTCAGGTATCTCACCTTGATATCTGTTCATTACCAGTTGATACACAGCATTCAAATCTTCTCTATCAAATATGGACAACACCCTCATCAAAGTACTAAAGTATCTCTTTTGTCCATTACTTCTAATCACTACCTTTTGATTTATCTCCTTTAAGTGTCAGCTTAACATCATGTGGTTTAGAATTCCAAGACACTCCTATGTTTTCCTACTTTGATAGGAATAATTTCTGTCAGTATTTCAGTAAGTCCCACTTCTTTTCCTCCATCTACCTTGAGCTATTGTTAAATGTAATCTCAGCTCATCATTCTCTTTCTCACTATAAGATCATCGTTCATAAGATGTTTTTGTATGAATCTTCTTTTTCTTGACTTCATCTTTTTCCTAGTACCAAGTTTTCTCTTTCTGGTACTATCTTCTTCTTTATTCTCCTCCTTGACTTCTTCTTTACTCTCCTCCTTGACCATTTCATTCTTAGAGGAATCAATTCCTTTTTCATTCATCTTTTTGATCAGTCTTTCATCTTCAGCAGACCCAATAGAAATGAAATCTTCATCTGACCTCTTTATCTTTTCATACAGAGTTTGTATTTCCTATATTAACTACCTTGTGATTCCCAAGTATTACTTACATGTTTAACTACTTCAAATAAAATCAAACTTCAAAACTGTCCTAATTCGAATCTGATTGTACACCAAAATATATCACTCTAACTACCATACTTAGACATGCTTTCAGAGGCTAATTTTTACAGGATTCCACATAGACATATGGAACTTAACTACTGTATAAGGGCTAAGCTTAATTACACATTTAAGTACATGTTTTACCCTTACAAACATGACCTAAATCTGACCCATATTTACTGTTCTGACAACTTTTAGTGTAACCAACATTTGAATGACTTTCTGACCTTAAATACTTTCGAGGCCGGATTTTCTGTAAAGTAGACTCTTTTGGCTTATTCATAGGCTCAAGAAACATATCAAAACGTGTTTTTATCATCTAGATATCAGTCGTTGAACATGACCTAAAATTCTGCTCAACCCTAAATCAAGTTTTAACGCAGATCTCTAACCAATAGCATAATCGTAACCCTAATCAAGCCCTAATCATTTTATCATCATTATATATCATTAATATTCTGAATTTTATGAAACCCTAATTTATCCATCACTTTGTTGTTACATGAATTAAAAGAAAGTTAAACAATTAAAGTTTTTAAACATACCTTGATCCTTAATTCTTGAACCTTAAACCACCAAATTGATCTTAAATAAAAAAACCCTTTTTTTCTCTGCTCTTGAGTTCGACCGGTATAAAAAAAATAGGGGATTATAGGTTTGTATTTATAGTGTAGAGAAAAGATCTAGATAATTATCAAATAAGAATCCTAATTATACTAAAATTAGTTTTTTTTTCTTTTTTTTTCTCTTGACCTGCCGAACCAACAATCTTTTATTTTATTTTTTTTATTTTTTTATTTTTTTATTTTCTTTTATTTATTTACACATAAACCCTTTTATTTTGTTATTTTTATAAAAACTTTTATTTATTTAGACATCCTTCTAAATAAGTCTAATTTTAAATAAATTAAAATAAATTCACTACATAATTTATTTTTTCTAACTCAATAACACTAAAATCTATTAACTAAATTTCTATACTCGCGAATTCCTATTATCCAAATATGTATACATATACATATAATTACGTACACACATAGAATTTTACCATCATTTCCATTGTCACTAAAATGTGAACATAATAAAATATCAATAGCAACCATAACTTCAATCACCATGAGACGATCACGCTCAATGGATTTATAACCAACCTACATAAGATCACATAAACACATAATTATTGTAACACATATTGAAACTCAAGTCAATACTAACGGTTAACTAACCTGCTCAAAACATAGTTGTCACAGTTTCCCCTCCTTAGGGAAATCTCATCCTGAGATTTAACCACTAGAGTCACCGCTATAGTAACAATCAAAATGGGGATAATAGTTTCATATGGTCCTCGCGCTCCCATGTAAACTCAGGACCACGCTTTGAACTCCAACGCACTTTAACAATCAGAATCTTACTACGCTTTAAAGTCTTAACCTTACGATCCATAATCTCTACGGGTTTCTCGACAAAATGAAGAGTTTTGTCGACCTTGATCTCGTCCAATGGCACATACAAGTTAGCATCTGCCAAACACTTTTTCAAATTTGAAACATGGAATGTGTCATGCACCTCACTCAATTCGTTAGGCAATCTTAACCTATAAGCTATAGGGCCAATCCTTTCAAGGATTTCAAATGGTCCCACATACCTTGGTGTCAACTTACCTTTCTTTCCAAATCGCATCACGCCTTTCCAATGCGACACTTTCAGTAACACCTTATCTCCAACCTCGAACTCTATGGGCTTACGTCTATTGTCAGCATAGCTCTTTTGACGATCTCTAGCCGCTTTGAGCTTCTCCTTGATTAAAACTACCTTGTCAGTCATCTCTTGTACCAACTCAGGTCCAATCAAACTACTTTCCTTAATCTCAGCACAAACCGGGCGGCGACCTGCATTTTCTCCATACAATGCTTTTAAATGGAGCACACCGAGATGCTCAAATGATAATGTTATTTTATTTGTTGTAAGAAAACTCGGCTAATGGTAGATGGACATCCCAACTACCACCAAAATCTATAACACACGCCCTTAACATATCCTCCAAAGTCTGTATCGTACGCTCACTTTGTCCATCCGTTTGAGGATGATAAGCAGTACTCAAGTCTAATCTTGTTCCTAACGCTTTCTGTACCGATTGCCAAAAGTGTGAAGTAAATCGCCCATCTCGATCCGAAATAATCGACACGGGCACTCTATGTCGTGCCACAATTTCATCAATATATAATCTTGCCAACTTCTCGGTACTAAAATCCTCATGAATTAATAGGAAATGAGTTGATTTGGTAAGTTTATCAACTATTACCCATATCGCATCATGCCCACTTCTTGACCTAGGTAACTTGGTAATAAGATCCATAGTGATCTTATCCCACTTCTATTCCGGTATCTCAGGTTGTTGCAATAAACCCAAAGGTCTTTGATGCTCAGCCTTCACTTTTGCACAAGTCAAACACTTGCTAACATAAGTAGCAATGTCTCTTTTCATCCCCGACCACCAGTACATATCACGAAGATCATGGTACATCTTATCCGCTTCAGGATGTACCGAGTACCCTGTCTTATGAGCTTCATCCATAATTATCGTTTGCATACCTCTTACTAACGGAACCCATATACGATCTAAAAAGTATAAACTCCCATCTTCTCTCCTTTCCATCTGTTGATCCAAGCCATGTAGCCTTTCTGTGAGTACATTCTCTTGTTTGAACGCCTCACCATAGGCCTCTAGTATCATCCCTCTTATTCCAGATTGAATGGTTATAGCCATTGCTCGTACACGCCTAGGTTTCACTCGTTCCTTCCTGCTTAGTGCATCTGCCACCACGTTCGCCTTACAGGTTGCAATTTATTGTGGTAGCGAATTGCGCTCATAATCACTAAATAACTCAATCCACCTCCTTTGACGCATATTCAACTGATTTTGGTCGAATATGTGTTGAAGGCTCTTATGATCCGTATAGATAACACTCTTCGTACCATACAAATAATGCCTCCAAGTCTTAAGGGCAAACACAACAGCTCCCAATTCTAGATCATGCGTTGTATAAATCTTCTTATGAATCTTCAGTTGTCTCGATGCATAGGTGATTACCTTGCCTCTTTGCATAAGCACACAACCTAATCCTTGACTTGATGCATCACAGTAAACTACAAAATCTTCAATCCCGTCCAGTAACGACAAAATTGGAGCATCACACAATTTATTCTTCCAGGTCTGAAATGCTTCTTCTTCTTTTTCGCCCCACTCATACTTTTGGATTTTCTGAGTTAGCGAGGTAAGGGGTTTAGAAATCTTGGAGAAATTCTCGATGAAACGCCGATAATATCCAACTAATCCCAAAAATGATCAAACTTTCAACGGCGTCGTAAGATCTTTCCAATTCTTTACCGCCTCAATCTTACTTGGATCTACGTAAATACAATTCTGGTTGACCACGTGACCAAGGAATTAAACTTCTTGTAACCAAAACTCACACTTGAAAAACTTGGCATACATCTCTTCCTTCTTCAGCAATTCCAAAACCAGTCTCAAATGAACCTCATGCTCATCCTTAGACATTGAGTAGACTAGAATGTCGTCAATGAAAACGATGACAAGCTTATCTAGGTATGGTTTACATACTCGGTTCATCAAATCCATAAAGACTGCGGGTGCATTAGTGTTAGGAACAAGAAAAGTATCGGTCACTTCCAATATATACTAGTCTTAGCCCGTAGGTTAACATATGATAAGCTTAGTAAGCTAATATGGCCTAAGGCCCATGGAAGCCTTAGTAAAGCCCATGGCCGGCCTTGTATGTAGCATATATACCCTCTTCATGCCTTGGAGAGGGTGGTTGGTTGTTTCATTTCTCATTTCACACACAAAATAATATTATCATCTATTCCATGTTACTTTCTCTCTCTAGAAACTTTCCAACCCACTTCTCTCTCTAGTTCTTGTATAATATCAAAGATTACTAGTATTTTACAATTGGTATCAAGAGCCATTGAGTGGTGTGTTTAGTTTTTATGTTTGTCTTTTGATTTGTGTTCAAAACCTTTACAAAGAGCAAAATCTTGATTTAAAATTTTTTGGCTTAAAAACCTTAAAGTTGTCATTTTTCTTATTCCAATAGGGTTAGTAACACTAGTTGTACAAGATTTTTGGCAAAAAACCAATCAAAAATGTGTCTTTTTAAGTTTTGAAAAATTTGGTTTCGTCATTAGTTTTTAACCCGAATAGTCGCATATTTGTAATTCGAAACGATGTTGTTATTAGTTGAATCCGAATAGTTGATTTTAGTTTGAACCAAATAGTTTTCTTTGTTGGAAGGTCCGAACTAGTTGATTCAGTTGGAACCGAACTTAAGAAGACAAACTAGTTGTAAATCACTATGGTATGAACTAGTGAACCGAATAGTTTAATCCTTTGTCACCGAACTAGTGACACTCGAACTGTTTACTTCCTTTGACAACACCGAACTAGTGAACGAACTAGGTTTACTCCTTTGACCATTGAAACTAGTGAAACCGAAACTAGTTTACTCAATTTGGTCAACCGAACTAGTGAACCGAATAGGTTTACTCCTTGACAAATCGTACTAGTGAAATCGAACTAAACATGGGGATTTTTGTCAAAAGAACTAAACTAACTTCTTTGAATACCGGAACCAATCAGTTGTTTGAGAACCGAAACTAGTCACTTTCCAATTAAAAACCTATAAAACGCAAAACTTTTCTAAAATTATACGGTTATTTATTTGACTGTAAATCCTGTGAAACATTAACTTGTTTTCCCAGGTTTTGTCGAGGAATTGTTAAAATCCCGTGTAGTTTCAGAATTACTCAAGACTCGACAACCAATATTCAAACATTATTTCTTTCTACCACCGATCGATCAATTAGTTAATCTTTTGACTACCACGTTATCAATGACGACTATTGCTGATAAATTCACTTCTTGGGTTGAGGGTGAAAATAAACACCGTATTGCTTGAAAAACATTTGTATGTTCATGGAAAAGCAGAATAGAACTTTATATGATGAATAGACCACATGGTAGAATGATCCTTGCTTTCGTTGAGAAAGGTCCACTCGTCTGGCCATCAATCACAATGGATGGTGTAACAAGACTTAAGGCCCTGCAAAAGCCATTCAAGCTGATTGTGACATCAAACCAATTAATATCATTCTCCAAGGCCTTCCAACAGGAATATATGCTCTTGTGAGTCAACATCGTGTAGCCAAGGATCTTTGGGAGAAGATTAAACTGCTCATGCAAGGAACATCGTAAACATGCAAGACGATGAGTGTAAGTTGTCGATGGAATTTGATAAGTTCACTTACAAGAAGGAGAGTCATTACACAGTACTACTTGAGATTCACAGCTACTCAATGATATGAAACATCTACAGATGCCATGGAGCAATTCAAGTTAATACCAAGTTTCTGAACACACTTCCTGTTGGAATGGAACAAAATTCGTTACTGATGTTAAGTTGGTCATGACTTGCATTTACTACCAATGTTGATCAGTTCATTCCTTACTTGGAACAACATGTACAACATGCAAATGAAGTTCGTTTGATGCTATGAACGTAAACTCTGATCCTCTTGCTTTAGTAGCATCTCACAAATACACTGGACACCTTATCAAACTCATCAACACACTTACCAAAACACTCAAACTTCAACCACAGCTTCAACATATACAGCTCTACAGTATGGTTCACCTTATCAGTCTCAAAATAATCAACTTATCAATATCAACACCTTTTCAGTAAACTTATCCATCCAAATGATTTTCAATCATTCAATTCACCACAACGTTTATTCACTCAACTTCATCCCATCCCTCATATAGGAATATCTCCCAAATTAAACCAACAATCTGAATTTCTAACAAGACTCGTCTAATAGTCTTTCTCAGTGTTCGATGGTTGATGATCCCATTGATGCCATCAATCACATGATGTCGTTTTTTGACTGCTGTTGTCACCTACCGTTATACCCATACCAAATAACCAGATTAAGAATTCATCAAACCCTAGGCAACAAGCTACCATTAATGATGGGAGAGTGACCTTACAACCAGTTCAGGGGAGACAAACTTCTTTTGCTGCGAGTACTATAAGGACCTACACTTCAGGAGCAAGTGGAAGTAATTCTGGGAAACAAAGGACTGTTATTTGTTACAACTGCAAGGGGGAAGGAACATGTCCAAACAGTGCACTAAATCAAAAAGGAAATGGGATGATTCATGGTTTAAGGATAAAGTGTTGTTGGTTCAAGCTCAATCAAATGGTCAAATTCTACATGAAGAAGAGCTAGCATTTTTGGCAGATCCAGGAATTGCAGAAGGTCAAGCTACACAAATAGTCATTACCCACAATATCGCTTATCAAGCCGATGATTTGGATGCATATGACTCTGATTGTGATGAACTCAACACTGCCAAAGTTGCTCTCATGGCAAATTTGTCTCATTATGGTTCAGATGCTCTCGATGAGGTACACAATCATGATAATGTGAATAACAAAATGATTAATCAAGCTGTGCAGGCTATGCCGTCTTCTGAACAGTCGAATGTTGTAAACCATTCAGAGACTGAAATAACCAGTGATAGAAATATCATTCCTTATTCTTAGTATGTGATTAAATCATAATAGGCAGCTGTTCAGAATTCTAACTCTTCTATACAACAAGATGCATTGATATTATCTGTGATTGAACAACTAAAAACCCAAGTTGTTAATTGTACCAAGATAAATCTGGACAATAAAAGTATCAATGATACTTTAACTGCTGAGCTTGAAAGATATAAGGAACAACTTAAAGTTTTGAAAGAAGGACAAAATGTTGATTTACAGAGTAATGATAACATTTCAGATTCTAGTGCACAGTCTGTATAGATTAATCGTCATAAACAAACTCTTTTTGAACATTTAAAAGAAAAAGAATCTTTAATGCAAACAGTTAATCTTCTCAAAAATGATTTTGAGAAATAAGAATCTAGGAACATCGATATAGATATTGCATTAGAAAAGAAGATCAAACAGCTAGATAATATTGCTTTTAAAAGAGATCAATCTGCACAAACTGTTCACATGTTGACAAAACCTCAGTTTTTCTATGATCATACCACTAAACAAGCTCTAGGTTTTCAAAATCCTTTCTATCTAAAGAAAGCTCAGCAGTTGGAACCAAAGCTTTATGATGGTAATGTCATTAAGAATACGAGTGCTATTTTGATTCCTGACTTCGAAGAGACCCTAATGCTTGCTGAAGAGAGTCGTTCAAAAATGCTTTTAAAACAATAAGATCCTATGATGTTAGAAAAGAAAGTTAATACTACACCAGTCGATTATGCTGTCCTTAATCAACTTTCTCAAGATTTTAAAACATGATTTGTTGGACAAACTGAATTATCTGCTGAACAAGCCTTTTGGTCTAAGAATTCTGTGAATTCTCCAGAACCCACTCTTTCTAGTAGACCCACCAAAGTTGAGGTTCCAAAAGAACTTCCTAAAGTCAGCATGGTTAATACGAGTTTGAAGAAACTTAAATACCATCTTGCTGGTTTTGAAGTGGTTGTCAAAGAAAGAACTACACCCACAGCCATCACTGAGGGCTCATGGGGGTTCGAACATACAAAAACTTGTTTTAGAGATGAAATAATTCCATTTGTAAAAGTTCTGAAGGACTTATTTAATACATTCGATCAATATTTGATTGATGAACTTTTTGAAGTCCAAAATGTCTTCCATCAAATGGAACAGGCTGTGGAACAACATCGTTTAGAGTCTAAAACATTTGAAGTGAAAATGAATCAAGTTTTGAACGAAAATGAATTACTCTTGGAACAAGTCATTAACAAAGATATTGTGAACATAATTATGAATTCTTTTGTGGATATTGCTTATGTGAATATGCATGAATGTGAAAAGTGTCTCAAACTTGAGACTGAGCTTCTTAACAAAAAGGATTTCGTTGAAAAAGAGATTTACAATAAATTGTTCAAAAGTTTTACCACTCTTGAAAAACATTGCATCTATTTAGAAGTTGATTCTCAAATTAATCAGGAAATTTTTCAAAGGGATAATTATGTTTCAACTTGATCAATTGTTTGAATTAAATGAATTGAAAGCTCAGTCCCAAGAGAAAGACACGGTCATAAAGAAGTTAAAAGAGAGAATTAAATCTCTAAGTGGAAAAATGAATGAGGATAAGATTAAAAAGGACTTAGAAGAGATTGAAACTATATATATTGAATTGGATCATAGGGTGTCAAAGCTTATTGCTGAGAATGAGCATTTGAAACAGACCTATAAGCAACTTTATGACTCGATTAAACCAGCACGTATTCGATAAAAAGAACAATGTGATGATTTAATTAATCAAGTCAAACTAAAGTCTGTGGAAATCTCTGATTTAAATGCTAGTCTTCAGGAAAAAAAATTTGTAATTACAACTCTCAAGGATGATTTAAGGAAACTTAAAGGAAAAGCTCTAGTTGATAATGATGTTACAAAACACCCTAGTGATCCAGAAATGCTTAAGATTGATGTGGAACCAATAACCCCTAAATTGTTGAATAAATAAACAACTCACTCTGCCTATATTAAGCACACTCAGGACGAAGCTACCATTCTTAGGGATCTAGTTGAACATGTTAAATCAAAATATCCACTAGATCAATCCTTAGAATATGCCTGTAGGTATGCTAAACTAGTTCAGGAGTTGCTTACAAACATCAGTAAAACTTGCCCTAGTATCAACAATGCTGATGGAAAATTAGTGGTTGTGACCCCAAAGAACAAAGGACAAAAGAGTTAGATTTAATGAGCCTTTCACATCCTTAGGAAATACAATCACAAAAACAACCTCTACATCAAACCTAGTTTCTAACAAACCTATGTTGTCTTCTACAGGAGTAAAACCGTCTACTAGTGCTAGCGGATCACAACCTTCAGGCAATACAAAGAAAGATAAGATTCGGCAAACACCAAGTAGTACTCAAAAGAATAAAGTAGAAGCCCACCCTAGGAAAGTTAAATCTAGTTTGAAAAATAAAGATTGTGTTGTTCAACCTAAAGGAACTGCTCCTGTGTAGCATTCCAAGCTTCATGCGAATTCTAAACTTAAATGTGTTAAGTGTAATGGTTGCATGCTTTCTGATAATCATGATTTGTGTGTTCTTGATTTTATCAATAATGTGAATGCTCGTAAAAAATCTAAATCTGTTAACAAAAGTTCAAAGAGAAAAGTTTGGAAACCAACAGGAAATATGTTTTCAAATATTGGATACATCTGGAGACCTACTGGTCGAACCTTCACTATAGTAGGAAATGCGTGCCCTTTAACTAGGATTATCACAACTACTAAAGTAGCCCTTAGAAAACCAACTGCTCTAGAAAATGAAACACCTAAGCCTGTTGTAACATTGGTTTACTCAAGGAAACCTAGGAAATCTTAAACTAATGTTCCCGTTAGCAAATCTAAGGTTCTTAAATCTGTATCTGCTAACAAAAAGGAACCCATTAAATGTCACACCCCCAAACCGGGCCTGGACGGAATACGTGTCCGAGGGCGTGATGTCATAACAATCCGATCACAAAGTAATAAAGAACGACCACTAATCATGGACGTTTGAAAAAGTTTACTCGTTGCATAAAATAAAATAAATTTAAGTTTTACAACCCATAATAATTAAGTTAAAAGTAGCGGAAGCATAACAAAGTTTTGATAAAGACAACGAGTAAATAGTAGATAATTCTTGAAATTGGCGAACTCACATAGCACATAGACTCCACATAGCATCAAGAATCAATCCAAGCTAAGCACCTGAGAAAACATGTTTAAAACGTCAACATAATGTTGGTGAATTCATAGGTTTAAGTTAACATAAGAGTGGACCACAAGATTTCAAAACGTATGCGACTACTATAACAGATACAGCATCACATAAAAAGTATTTACTGTTGCACTAAGCTCATGACACTGAAGCTAATTGTAACGCCCCGACCCAAAAGGGTAGAAGTATTACAAATATGGTGTGACATCAAAGGCATACATAATCATAACACAAGCATAAACAGCGGAAGTCTCAATAAATAACCAAAGGAAAATAAGTCAACATGACTTAAGGTACATAAGTTCTCAAAGGACAGACATATCCAAGCGAAATAACCGAAATAACGAAGGTCTCGAAAAGCAACAAATCATATATCAAAACTAAGATCTCTAGGGTAAGTCCACACTCATCACTCATATCCCGAAAGCAACCCCAGCTCCTAGCTTAGATACCTGCCGCAAGAAAAGAAAATGCGGCTAAGCTTACAAAGCCCAGTGAACAGATATATATAATCGAACGCAAAAGATAACGAAAAAAAAATCAAAGGATACGATACAAGGTACAAAGGATATCACAAGACATGATTAAAGGAATACAAATATAAGGTAAGACAAATCAGAAGTCAATTCATAGTGTAAGGTAAGATGAATCAGGAAGTCAAATCAAGTCCAATTACCAAGCCCAAACAAATCATATCATAGTAACCATGGAGTAGCTAGCTCCAAAATTTGTGAAAGACGTGGAATGCACCCAAACATCAGTCACCAAATATACATAATAACATAATGTCATAATCCAACGAATACAAAACACATCATAGGATGCATCCATACGCCCCTTAAACAAATAATAACTTCATAATGCGGCAAATAATATCAAATGGGAGACGGCGTGAGAAATCACTCACTCCCACTTAAGTCATGCCAAAAGGTCAACAATGACACGACCATGTTCCCTTCATGGCTAGGAAACACATAGTGGATTGGGTCTCAAACTGAATGGGTTCAAAGCAAAGTCATAACAAAGTCATTTCAAGGGATCATAGCAAAGAGTTCAATGTCAAAGGTTTAATATCAAAGGTAACATAGCAGTGATCAAATAAGAACATAAAAACAGATCATAGTAAGAGAAACCAAAAAAAAATGCTCCCGCAAATGTTCAAATCACAATAAGTAATCAAAGATAGAGAGGAAAATTCAATGAAGAAACCATTACGATAAGGTCATAGAAAACGTACCTAAAACTTAAGCAAAGCAAATAAACACAGAAAACACACATGAATAATCAAAATCACTCCCTCTAGGCCGACCTAAAGAAATGAAGATTCTGAATTACTAACCATATCATTTAAGTATATACTTTCCATTTTATAGCTACTTTCCATTTTTAGTAACTTTCCATTTTTAGTAACTTTCCATTTTTAGTAACTTTCTATTTTTAGTAACTTTCCAAAATTAGTAATATTCATCATTTAAGATTCTATTAAGTATTTTGAATATTTTAGGGACCTAACATGTCAACCTTACAAGTTTAGGGTTAAATATGACAACTTTCCATATTTTAGGGTTTAATATACAAAATCAACAATTTTCAAGGATAAAGTGTAAATATCCCTAGTTTCAACATTTTTATTCATATTATACGCTAACATTTTCTATATTACAAGTCAAACCCATAAATTCCACAATGATACATATTTAGCCTTGTTGTTTATTAATTATTTAAACAATATCTTTAATTTATCCATAATTACAAAACAAGTCCTTATAGATTCAAATATGACAAATTCATACTTTATACATTAAATACTAACCAAACCTTATACTTTTCAGAATTTACAATTTCAGTCCCTCTATTTTAATTAATTAATTTCTAATTACTTATTATATATAATTAACCATTTTAATCCAAAAATAATATCAATATGACACTTCATACCCCCCAACTCTAATTTATACAGAATATAACAATTATAATAACATGTCTAAAACAGACCCCATAGTTTCAGAAATTACAAAACAAGTCCTTAAACTTTTAAAATCAATTCGGCTAATAAATAAATCACTAAAACCCTAATTAAATTTTTCCCCAAACATTTCCCAATTTTTATACAATCATTAGCATTAGAAGAACCTGGAAAAATTATTAAAACCCTAACCCTAATTTATTTGACACTTTTCTTTCCTTTTTTCTTATTCGAAAAATCGGCAAACCAATAATAAATCCAATAAATAAACGAATCCTCTCAAATTTTTCCAATCAATTTTTCTGAGTTACATCTGATAAATACAACCTTAAAAAATATAAAATCAAATGTACAAATATTATTTGTGCCGATTCATAACAAGCTAAAAATTAGGGTTTTCGAACAAGTTTTAGATTATTTCGACCAAAGAAAACATCATGATAATTTTTCTTAAGCATAAGAAACAATATTAATAGATGAAAAAATGAGATACAAAAATACCTTGATGATTTGTTGAATTTAATAGAATCGGTTGTGTTAAATCGAATCAAACGATTACCAGATCGAACCAAGCACTCTACAATCTCCACTATTTTTCCCACCTTCCTTGATCTTCAAAACACCTTAGAAAATTTGTCCTTGCCCTTGTAAAAATTCTTGTGTAACCTCTTTGTATTTTTAGGGTTTCGGTGAGTTTTGTTTTTAGGTTTTAACAAAATAAAATCATAAAAGAAATATAATGGGTATTTTGGCCGAATTTATGGGCTTTTAAAGTGATTAAATCAGATTTATAACTTGCCAATATTTATTTTTGTAACTATCCATATTTATTTTGATATTAATGTAAGTATAAACAAGTGAAATATAAATAAATTCGGCATTAATTTTTATATACATAAAAAATTAAATTATTTTCTACAAAAATAAGGTAATTTTTAATCTTACATAAGTTTTCATAATTGGCACATTTAGCATATTTTATAATTTCTAACATTTAATGAAGTTTATTTAAACCTTTTATTACTTTCATTGCATTTAGGGGTATTTGGGTAATATTACACTTGTTGAGATTTTTAGGTTTTACAACTTCTTCCCCTCTAAAAAAATTTTCGTCCTCGAAAATTGAAATGAACCGGAATGAAAACGAAATGAGAACGAAACGAAAACATACCGAACTAGACAAAGAAATGAGGATAACTAGCTCGCATAGACTCTTCGGTCTCCCAGGTAGCCTCACGCTCTGGGTGATTCTTCCAAAGAATCTTCACAAAAGGAATAACTTTGTTTCTCATGACTCTCTCTTGACGATCCAGAATGGATTCAGGTTCCTCGGACAAAGACATATCAGGCTGAATCTGATCAAAAGGATAAGATGCGACATGCAATGGATGATAATGGTATCCCCTCAAAGAGATATATGAAAGACATGTGAACATGCGATAACTGCGAAGGTAAAAAAAAAGCGCCAGACGATACGAAACCTCTCCAATCGTTCCAAAATCTCAAACGGACCGATGAATCGAGGACTGAGCTTGCCCTTGATCCCAAAACGTTTAACTCCTCTGAATGGCGAAACCTTCAGAAATACACGATCTCCAACTTGAAACTCTAAGTCACGTCGATGCTTATCAGCATAACTCTTCTGTCGCGATCTAGCCTCTTTCAATTTCTCCTTAGCAACAGCCACTTTCTCATTAGTAATCTCGATGAGCTCCGGACCTTCAATCAAACGTTCACCTACTTCATCCCAGCAAATAGTGCCGAACATTTTCTATCCCACAACCCCCAATACAAAAGCTCTAAAAGGTGCTGCCTGATGCTAGCGATGCAACTATTATTGTAGGCAAACTCCACCAGCACAAATATTCCATCCGCAAACTACCCGTCCCTTCCAAAGCACAAGCCCTCAACATATCTTCTAAAGTCTGAATGGTCCTCTCTGACTGACCATCGGTTTGAGGATGAAATGCTGTACTGAACTTAAGACGAGTTCCCCAAGCTTTCTGTAATCCTTTCCAAAAACGAGACGTAAACTTCGGATCTTTGTCGGACACATAGAAGTCCGTTGAACATGCAGCTAACGATTTCCATGTCGAAAAATCTCCGCCAACTACTAATACCAAAGTTTTCCGAATGCTAAGAAATGAGCAGACTTTGGTTAGCCGATCAACAACCACCCAAATCGCATCATGTCTTTTCTGAGTAGTAGGCAAACCAGTAACGAAATCCATGGAAATCTCATCCCATTTCCACACAGGAATCTCCAACGGCTGTAACAAACCACTAGCCCTCTGATGTTCAATTTTGACCTGCTGACAAGTCATACATTTGGATACAAACGTAGCCACATCTTGTTTCATGCCGTTCCACCAAAAGTACTGTTTCAAATCTTTATACATTTAGTTCGAACAGGATGAATAGTAATGGAAACTATGAGCATTCCGTCAAAACCATCTCGCGAAGTGCCTGATCATTAGGAACACATAGCCTATTTTCAAAACCACACAACACCGTCATCATCAACACTGAACTCAGTATGCTTACCGTCTTCAACATTCTGCACAATAGCCCACAACTCACCGTCGTCCCTTTGAGCTTCTTTGATCTGTAGCATGAGGTAGACCTATCCCATACTCGCCTACTAAGCCACCAGAAACCTGTACACATAGCTCAACAACCAAATGCTCTAAAATCATGAAGGATTATTGGGAATCAACGACAAGCAATCAACCAGATTTTCGACTAAGGTGGCGTAGGCAACCACATAGGCCTTGGCCCGGGATGTACTGATGTAAGGTCATAATCTTTCAAAAGTTCCAACCAATCTTCTGTGACTGCATGATAAGTTCTCGCTGAGGTAAAAAATAATTTGAGACTCTTATTATCTGTAACTATAAGCACACGCATCACCATACATATATGTGTCATCAGATCTTCAATGCAAAAACCACGGCAGCTAACTCAAGATCATGGGTTGGATAATTTACTTCATAAGGCTTCAGCTGCCTTGAAGCGTAGGCGATCACCTTCCCATGTTGCATCAAAACACAACCCAAACCTTTCTTCGATGCATCACTGTATTAACTATAAACCACCGGAACTGATGGAAGATTCAATATCCGTAGCAAACAACCAATCTCCCGTTTCAATTCCTCAAAACTCTCCTGACGCTCATCCGTCCACACAAACTTCTCACCCTTTCTCATCAGCTGGGTAAGAGGTAAAGCTAATCGGGAGAAACCCTCAACAAAACGTCGGTAATAGCCAGCAAGCCCTAGAAAACTTCTCACCTCCGTCACCGTAGTAGGTCTCGGCCATTTGGTGATAGCCTCAACCTTTGATGGATCCATAATGATGCCGTCTGCAGATACAATATGACCAAGGAAAGCGACTTGCTGTAACCAGAACTCGCACTTCGAAAACTTTGCATACAACTTCTTCTGTCTAAGAATCTCCAACACAATCCGTAGATGTTGCTCATGCTCTTCTTCAGACTTGGAGTAAACGAGGATATCGTCGATGAAAACAATAACGAACTTATCAAGGTACTCGTGGAAAATACGGTTCATCAAATCCATAAACAAGGCCAAAAAGGAGCATTAGTCAGACCGAAGGGCATAACCAAGAACTCGTAGTGGCCATAACGCGTACGAAAAGCAGTCTTAGAAATATCCTGTTCTCTCACACGAAGCTGGTGATAACCAGATCGCAGATCAATCTTAGAAAAATATTTGGCCCCTTGCAGTTGGTCAAACAAATCATCGATTCGCGGAAGAGGATAGCGGTTACGAATCGTAATACGGTTGAGTTCGCGGTAATCAATACACAAGCGCATGCTCCCATCCTTCTTCTTAACAAAAAATAACAAACCGGGTGTTTATGCCAAAAACCCCTAAGAGAAACATGGGTCAATAAAAGCATTCTCCAACATACTCTTGTAACTGCTCCATTAACACCTTCAATTTCAACAGGTGCCATACGATACGAGCCTTTGAATAGGTTCATCACGGGAATTAACACAATGCCAAATCAATCTCTCTAGCCGCAAGAAGTCGCAGGAAGTTTCATCGGGAAAAACATCAGCCGAATTCCACGAACACAGAAAGATTTTCAATATTAGGACTCTCCAAAGATGTGTCCATAACAGAAGCTAGAAAACCTTGGCACCCATGAGAAATTAAGGTACGTGCCTTCATACAGAGATGAGCTTAACGGACCTTAAGCGTTGGAGGAACCCTGATAAACAAATTCAGGTGGCGAACGTTACCAGAAAGATCACAGTCATAGCATAGCTTCAATGGTAGCTCGATGAGAAGCAACCAATCCATGCTAAGAATTACATTCAAAGTCCGAACAAAGGATAGGAAGTAAATTCGCAGGACGAATACGATCATCAATTAGCAAACGAAAACAAGATAGGTTACGGAAGAGAGTTACGCAGAAGGAACCTAATGTCTACCCAATCCTCACAGGTCATAGCCTAAGCTCTAAGGTCATAAGACCTCGTCATGATTAACCTGGCAGCTCTGATACCATAAATTGTAACGCCCCGACCCAAAAGGGTAGAAGTATTACAAATATGGTGTGACATCAAAGGCATACATAATCATAACAACGCATAAAATACGAATCTCAATAAAATAACCAAGGAAAATAAGTCAACATGACTTAAGGTACATAAGTTCTCAAAGGACAGACAAATCCAAACGAAAGACCGAAAAAACGAAGGTCTCCGAAAAAGCCACAAATCATATATCAAAACTAAGATCTCATAGAGGTTTAAGTCCACACTCACACTCATATCCCGAAAGCAACCCCAGCTCCAGCATTAGATACCTAGCCGCAGAAAATGAAAATGCGGCTAGCTTATAAACCCAGCGAACATATCTATAATCGAACAGCAAAAAGATAAACGAAAAAAATCAAAGATTCGATACAAGGTACAAAGGATATCACAAGTACATGATCAAAAGGAATACAAAAAAAGGTAAACAAATCAGAAAGTCAATTCATAGTGTAAGGAAAGATGAATTATGGAAGTCAAATCAAGTCCAAATACCGAAGCCCAAACAAATCATATCATAGTAACCATGGATAGCTAGCTCCAAATTTGTGAAAGACGTGGAAATCACACCAAACATTCATCACCAACAAATACATATATCATAATGTCATAATCACATCGAATACAAAACAAATCTAGGATGCATCCATACGCCCCTTAAACAAATAATAATCTTCATAATGCGCATATAATATCAAATGGGGGACGGCGTGAGAAATCACTCACTCACACATGAGTCATGCCAAAGGTGCATCAATGACACGACCATGTTACCTTCATGGCTAGGAAACAAATAGTGGCTTGGGTCTCAAACTGAAGGGTTCAAAGCAAAGTCATATCAAAGTTCATTTCAAAGGGATCATAGCAAAGGTTCAATGTCAAAGGTTCAGATATCAAAGGTAGCATAGCAGGGTTCAAATAGAACATAATAACAGATCATATAAGAGAACCAGAAATAAAAGGCTCATAGCCAATGTAGCAAACACATAAGTAATCAAAGATAGAGATAATATGTCATGAGAAACCTTAACGATAAGGTCAGAATATCTGTACCTTATTCCGAAGCAAAGCAATAATCAAAGAAAACACCACAGGAATATCAAAATCACTCCCTCTTGGCCGAACCTAAAGAAATGATGAATTCGAATTACAAACCATTCATTTAAGTTATACTTTCCATTTTTAGCAACTTTCCATTTTTAGTAACTTTCCATTTTTAGTAACTTTCCATTTTTAGTAACTTTCTATTTTTAGTAACTTTCCAAAATTAGTAATATTCATCATTTGAGATTCTATTAAGTATTTTGAATATTTTAGGGACCTAACATGTCAACCTTACAAGTTTAGGGTTAAATATGACAACTTTCCATATTTTAGGGTTTAATATACAAAATCAACAATTTTCAAGGTTAAAAGTGTAAATATCCCAGTTTCACATTTTATTCAGATTATACCTTCCATTTTCTATATTTACAAGTCAAACCCTTAATTTACACAATTTACATATTTAGCCCTTGTTGTTTATTAATTATTTAAACAATATCTTTAATTATCCATAATTACAAAACAAGTCCTTATAGATTCAAATATGACAAATTCATACTTTATACATTAAATACTAACCAAACCTTATACTTTTCAGAATATAACAATTTCAGTCACCTCAATTTTAATTAATTAATTTCCAAATTAACTTATTATATATAATTAACCATTTATTATTTCCAAAAAAAATATCAATAGAACACTTCATAACCCCCAACTTTATTTTTATACAGAATATAACAATTATAATAACATGTCTAAAACAGACCCCATAGTTTCAGAAATTACAAAACAAGTTATACTTTAAAATCATAATCGGCTAATTAAATAAATCCACAAAACCCTAATTTGATTTTTCCCAATCACAAACAAAATTATTACCCAATCATTAGCATTAATTGAACTTGGAAAAATTAGCAAAACCCTAACCCTAATTTATTTTAACACTTTTCTTTCCCTTTTTCCTTTATTCGAAAATCGGCAAACAAGATAAATCCCAAATAATTATTCGAATCTCTTCTAAATTTTTCCAACAATTTATCTGAGTTACATATGATATATACAACCTTAGAAAAATATAAAATCAAGTGTACAATTATTATTTATGCCGATTTCATAATTAGCTAAAAATTAGGGTTTCGAACATGTTTTAATTATTTCGACCAAAATAACATGCATGATAATTTTTCTTAAGCATAGAACGAATTAATATGATGAAAAATGAGATACAAAAATACCCTTGATGATCCTTGATGATTTGATGAATTTATAGAATTCGGTTGTGTTTATTCGAACCAAACGATTACCACGATCGAACCAAGCACTCTACAATCTTCCCACTATTTTTCCCACCTTCCTTGATCTTCAAAACACCTTGGAAAATTCGTCCTTGCCCTTGGAAAATTTCTTGGTGCCGCCTCTTTTGATTTTAGGGTTTCGGTTATGTTTTGTTTTTAGGTTTTAACAAAATAAAATCATAAAAGAAATATAATGGGTATTATGGCCGAATTTATGGGCTTTTAAAGTGATTAAATCAGATTTTGTAACTTGCCAATATTTATTTTGTAACTATCCATATTTATTTGATATTAATTGTAAGGTATAAACAATTAAATATACATAATTCGGCATTAATGTATATACATAAATATTAATTATTTTTCTTACAAAATATAAGGTATTTTAATCTTACATAAATTTCATAATTGTCACATGTTGCATTTTTATAATTTCTAACATTTAAATGAAGTTTATTTAAGCTTTTACGTACTTTCTTGCATTAGGGGTATTTTGGTAATTTTACACTTGTTGAGATTTTTAGGTTTTACACTTTTCGTCAACACACCTGCTTCATTCGTAATTTAGAAGGTGTTGATCTACTGGATCTCGAGGCAACAATCTCTATACTCTGTCTCTTGGAGATATGATGGTGTCCTCTCCTATATGTCTCTTGTCAAAGGCCTCAAAGACTAAGTCCTAACTATGGCACCAACGTCTGTCTCATCTGAACTTTGGTGCAATCAACCATTTAGCTAGACATGGTCTTGTTCGAGGTCTCCCTAAGCTAAAGTTTGAAAAGGACCATTTGTGTTCTGCATGTGCAATGGGAAAAAGCAAGAAGAAACCCCACAAACCTAAATCTAAAGACACCAACTAAGAAAAACTCTATCTTTTGCACATAGATCTTTGTGGACCAACGCGTGTCGCAAGTGTTAATGGAAAAAAGTACATCCTCGTCATTATCGATGATTACTCTCGATTTACACGGGGTTAAGTGCTTAAGGTCAAAAGATGAAGCTCCAAATTTCATAATCAAGTTTCTCAAGATGATCCAAGTGCGGCTTAAAGTACCTATCCGACGAATCAGAACAGAGAATGAAACTGAATTTGTTGATTAAACTTTACGTGAATATTATGAGAAGGTTGGCATCTCTCATGAAACATCTGTTGCTGGCTCTCCATAGCAAAATGGTGTCGTTGAAAGACGTAATCATAAGTTAATTAAAGCTGCCCGTACAATGTTGATTTATGCAAAAGCTCTGTTATTCTTATGGGCAGAAGCAGTTGCTACCGCGTGTTACACCCAAAATCGTTCCATCGTACGTCTTCGTCACGGCAAAACACCATATGAGCTTTTACATGACAAACTTCTTGACTTATCGTTCTTCCATGTATTTGGTGCACTCTGCTATCCGACAAATGATAGTGAGAACTTAGGTAAGTTACAACCAAAGGCTGATGTTGGTATTTTGATTGACTATGCACCCACAAAGAAAGCATTCTAAATTTACAACTAACGTACTTTGAACGTATTATCGAAACAATTCATGTAGACTTTGATGAGCTGACTACGATGGCTTCTGAACACAGCAGTTCAGGACCCGCACTTCATGACATGACTCCTGCTATAATTAGTTCAGGACTCGTGCTAAACCCTCCTCATTCAACACCATTTGTATCACCTTCAAGAACTAATTAGGATCTTCTATTTCAACCGATGTTTGATGAATTACTCACTCCTCCACCTAGTGTTGATTGCCCAACTCCTGAAGTCATTGATCCAATTACAGAAGTAGTTGCTTCAGAATTCATTGTATCAGGTGGCCCCCCCCCTTCACTCTCCGTTCAACACATAAGAAGAGATCCAAGATGCAACCTTTAACCTGTAACTCTAAAACAAACACCTAATGCTCATTATCCTATTATTCTTAACGATGTTAAAGTCAGATATTCATGATTAGATGTTGCACACATGAATTAACGATCTGTCTTTGGTATTCCACATTCCCGAAAATGTGTCTATAGCATAATTCTTCTTCGGATGTTATAACTAATGCATGAAATCTGTTGCTCCTTACTTAGATCAAATACAATAGACCATGGTTCATCCTTTAGTCATCATCATGGTGATCAAAGACCTATTTCCTGATGACTAAACTTCATGATCAAGCCTTATTTTGTTGATTACGATGCCTTCTTCATCAGTTGAACCAAAGACTTATAAAGATGCATTAACTCAATCATGTTGGATTGAAGCAATGCAAGAGGAGCTGAATGAATTTGAGCGTCTTGAAGTCTGGGAACTCATTTCTCGTCCAAATAAAGTGATGGTTATTACTTAAAATGGATCTACAAGGTGAAACTTGATGAATTAGGAGGAGTTCTAAAGAACAAGGCTTGTTTGGTTGCTTGTGGTTATCATCAAGAAGAGGGAATTAATTTTGAGGAATCCTTTGCTCCAGTGGCTAGACTTGATGCTATTCGAATTTTCCTCGCATATGCTGCCCACATGAATATGGTTGTCTACCAAATGGATGTAAAAACGGCATTCTTGAATGGCATTCTGCGCGAAGAAGTTTATGCCAGCCAACCAGACAGGTTTGTGGATCAAGACAATCCGAATCATGAGTATAAGCTTAAGAAAGCTATTTATGGGTTGAAACAAGCTCCCTACGCATGGTACGATCTGTTGTCGAAGTTTCTACTTTCTCAAGAATTCTCTAAAGGAACCGTGGATCCTACATTATTCATAAGAAGACAAGGCAAAGATCTTCTCCTGGTACAAATCTACGTTGATGATATAATCTTTGCGTCTACTACACCTGAATTATGTGACCAATTTTCCAAAATAATGTGTTCTCAGTTTAAGATGTCGATGATGGGCAAAATATCATTTTTCTTAGGACTATAGATTTCACAAAGTCCCAGAGGCATCTTTATAAACCAGTCTAAATATGCTCTCGAATCTTTGAAAAAATACGGTATGGAATCTAGTGACCCCGTGGATACTCCCATGGTGGAGAAATCCAAACTGGATGAAGATACACAAGGGAAAGCCGTAGATCCTACACACTATCATGGAATGATTGGCACCCTTATGTATCTTACAGCCAGTAGACCGGACCTAACATTTGTTGTATGCATGTGTGCCCGGTATCAGGCAAAGCCTACCGAAAAGCACCTCCATGCTGTAAAAAGAATCTTTAAATACCTAAGAGGTACCGTAAATCGGGGACTCTGGTATCCAAAGGATTCTTCTATTGCTCTAACAGCTTATGCAGACGCTGATCACGCGGGTTGCCAAGATACTAGATGAAGTACATCTGGAAGTATGCAATTATTGGGAGACAGACTTGTTAGCTGGTCATCAAAAAGGCAGAAAAGCGCTGTGATATCCAGTACGGAAGCTGAATATATTGCTATGTCTGGCTGTTGTGCTCAAATCCTTTGGATGAGATCACAGCTTACCGACTATGGCCTTGGATTCAATAAAATTCCAATGTACTATGATAACAAAAGCGCTATTACCTTATGCTGCAACAACGTTCAACATTCTCGATCAAAGCATATAGACATCAGATTCCACTTCATAAAAGAGCAAGTTGAGAATGGAGTAGTAGAGCTTTACTTTGTCAACACAGAGTATCAACTAGCGGACATCTTCACTAAAGCCCTATGCAGAGAAAGAATTGAATTTCTTATCAACAAGCTAGGAATGCGAAGTTTTACGCCGGAAACTCTAAAACAATTGGCAGATGAAGCTGAAGAATAGTGGTGGTACCTATTCAAATATCATGTATCATATGTATATATATATATATATATATATATATATATATATATATATATATATATATATATATATTAAAAACCATAAAAACCAAAAAGATTTTTGATTTTATAAAAACAAAATACAAAATTAAAAAATAAGAAAAATTCAAAAAAGAGGTAATAATGGCATGTCTTCTGAAAATCGATAAAATTTACGGTCTTAGAAATGTCATTCAGTAATGATACGAGGCTGTAAATGAAGTTCGAGCAGAAGTTCCAAATGTTTTCAAAACATGCCAAAAATGGCTTGCTATTATTTCAGATAGCAACCCGGTCATCATTTTAAAGGAAAGTATTCTGTCAAAAAGGAAACTTGACCTCTCAACGAGAATTTATTCTCGGGCATGGTCTACTTTATGACCATGCAAAGGCTTGTGTTTACTTTGCAACACAACCCGTGCTTCCAATTGTAGCATAAGTGTACGTGTCAGTGCACTTATGTGTTAAAATAAGAGAAATCTTATTTTGGTGTTTGTTTTTCAAAAAAATATAATATGACTTCATCAAAAAATGCTTTACAGCTCTTTAAAAAGAAAACAGGTCAATGTTTGAGGGGGAGAAAATGTCAAATATCTTCTTTATAATAAAAATGTGCTTAAACAGAAAAAGGTTTTTAAACAATAACGAAATATCATTCTTTAAGGAAAGTTAATTAAATTTAGCTTATGTGTGCCTTATATGTTATGTGTTTATGCCTTTAGGGAGTAAATGTGCAAATACAAGTTTTTTAGGTTTGTTAGTTAAAAACATTAGGGACTATGTGTGCCAATTGTTAAACTATATTTGCCTAATAAAACTTAATGGTAAAAAATAAAAGGAATAGGAAACCACAGGGGGTGAATGTGTCAAAAACCATATTTGTTTTATAACATCACCCACCCCCGTCTCTTTTCACACACAAAACATACACTTAAGAAACAACTCACCCCTCACTCGATCGTCAATCTCCAGTTCATCCTTTCAAGTTGTTTTCAAGCCTAAGGTAAAACTAAAAACCTGTTCTACACATCCCATTCATCTCATACCTTGAAAGAATTTTGATTTCCACCATTTTTGATCTCGAAGAACCCTAATTTTTAATTAGGGTTTCACAAAATCAAAAGTGTTCAAATCTTCAAATTGTTTGAGGGGTTTTGATGACATTGGTGTGTAGAAGACTTGTCTAAAACAGTTTTATGTGTGCTTAACATATGTATCAGATATGAGTGATTATGTGTTCAAAAAATTGGGTTTATGAGAAATATTGTAAAAAGCTTATGGGTTTTGTGTTAGGGAGCTTAATACCACTTTCTTGAATATGTTTGTGTGTTCATATCACACCATTGTTTATGGTTCTTTGATTGTATGGGCTAAAGTGTTATAAAGGTTGCTCGTTTTTTTTGTTCTTTCTTGTTGTGTATGTGGTTTGAAGTTGTTATGAATATTATACTCTTTCTAAGATTGCTATTCAAACATGTTTAAATGCTTCAAAACATCTTAAGTATGCAAGTTTCACATGAACTGAACAACTTGTTGTACTCAGGAACCGAACAACTGAGTACATTAAGGAACCAAACAACTATAGTTATTAGGAACCGAACAACTTAGTTATTAGCAGGAACTGAACAACTGTAGTTAATAGGCACCAAACAACTCTATAGCTATAAGGAACCGATTAACTCATTTGTTAATAGGAACCGAACAACTCATGTATTTCAAGGAACCGAACAACGTGATTCTTAAGGAACCGAACAACTTGACTCTTAAGGAACCGAACAACTTGATTCTTAAGGAACCAAACAACTAGCTTGACTTTAAGGAACCGAACAACTAGTTTATTAAGGAACCGAACAACTAGTTTTTTCCTTAGAAATCAGTCTATGTTTCAAAGGACCCAAAACACTTAAGATCAAATTTCTAATATAAAAGGCGATTTAGAAACTTAATTAGGGAGTTAATTAAACTTGGTTAATTATACACTCTATAACAAGTTAAGTTTGCTCAAGTTGTCATTTTTAATGGATAGATCTTAGTAAGTGCAAAAAGTCTTAAAGTTCCTAATTCTTAAGAAACGCTCACATCATGAATCAACTTTACGTGCTCACTCAATAGGTCTCTATAGTATACTGTGTAAAATTCGTTGTACATAAGCTGTATTGATCCTATCTTAGCAGAATCATGGATACTACAAGAGTACAACAAAAGGCACTGGATGATGAATTAGTCGCCCCTGCTAATCGTCTTAAGATAGGGAAAAGCAATATCCGACTAAGCTCAATTGTGAGTCCCAATGAATAGATCTTCTTAGCTTGTTAAGGCTTAGTTAACTTGAATAGATTCAAACTAACTATATGAGAAACAATGATTATGAATACTACAAGTTATGCGGAATCTAACTTGTAATACTAAGAAGAACAATGTAAACAAAACTTTGAATATATATTGATTGCAAATATTCTGCCTAGGTTACAGAATAACTAACTATGAAAACTTATATCACTTGTTGTGAAAAATTGATATCTCTAACTATGCCGTAGGGTTCCTTTTATACACTAAGGAAAACCCTAATGGGCTTACAAAACGCGTCAAGTGATCATGCATATCTATTCCTAATATAACTCATGCATATCACTTAAGTAGTACTAACTATATAACTAACAGTACTAACTATTATACTAATAGTACTAACTATACTAGCTTATTACTACAATGTTAAAAAAAATTAAAAAAAAATTTTAAATTAAAATAAAAAAAAAAAAAAAAAAAAATAATAAATTTTTCTAAAAAAAATAAAAAAAAAAAATAAAAAATAAAAATATAAAAAAAAAAAAAAAAAAATATAAAAAAAAAAAATAAAAATAAAAAATTAAAAAAAAAAATTAAAAAAAAAACAAAATAAAAAAAAAAAAAAACAAACAAAAAAACATAAACAACAAAACTAAAAAAAATAAAAAAAAAAAATAAAAAAGTTAAAAAAAAAAAAAAAAACCCAAAACCTAAAACTTTAACAAAAAAAGTAAAATTTTAATAAAAATAAAACAATGCATGACTAAAAAACTAACTATAACTAGCAGTACTAAGTGTAGAAGCTCTGAATCCCAATAATCCTCCCCTAAACTTATAATTTACCTTCAAATCTCAAGTTTCTTCTGTATTTAATCTTGTAGACTGCACTGTTGAGGATTCTTCCAAATATTCTTCTACTTCTATACTTGTGAGCTTATAAACCTTAAAATTTCAAATGCCATCTCATTTTCATGATCAACCTCTAGTTTTCTGCTTAACATCTTTGATAGCATTTCTTGAGTAAGTGGATACTTCTTCTCTATCATCATGTGAATGGCAATTCCATTGTCCATCAACAAAATATGAATTCCACATGAATCAAATAGTCTCCAGCTTATCAAATTGTATTTATGTTGATGCCTCCAGACTTCATCTTCTTCATCAGGTTAAAATAAGATCTTCAGATCTCCCCATAACATCAAGTCATATCCTTCTGGTCTTGATGTTGCATACCTTTCTTCTACTAGTCTGTGTAGATCCAATACATCCTGTCTGTCAAAATCATTAAGCATCTCACTAAAAATCTTGTAATTCTTGGAACCTCCATCTGCTCTGATGATTTGTTAATACATAAAGTTTTCTATCAGGACATGAGTCTTCCAATCAACTATTGGATACTTAGTACCTAAAGATTTAATTTCCATAGCAAATTATTCTCTTGGAACCAGATCCAAATAGGCTTTAAGTTCTTCCTTCTCTATATCATCTTCTATCTTTTGCCTTTTTGTACTTTCTTTACTTTGCTTTTCACCTGCTCTTTTCCTTGCAAGTGATTTCTTTCTACTTCCTTTCTTTTCACTACCTTTTTCTTTTTCAGAATCCATGGGTGCAAAGGATTGAATTTGATCCCATACCTTTTCAAATATAGGTCTAATGTCTTCATACTTCATTCCCTTGAAATAATTCATCTTGTATCCTCCCTGATTCTTCAAGTACATGACCATGTTCTTCCTTACTTCAGCTATAGAGTATGGTCTATTCAGCTGAGCATGGTATCTTAACACTGCAGGATCACTCCAATCAATGACATGAGCTTGATCATCTTTAGCTACAACTCTTTCTTGTCCTGCTTTATTAATCTCTTCATGTAGCTGTCTAGCTATTTCAGCATCCCTTGCAATCCTCTGAGTCTCTTCTTCATTAAGTTGTTCTTGCAACCTTACAGCTTCTTCATGCCCAAGTCTTTCTTGCTCTAGTTGCTTCTTTGTCTTCTTCTCAGGCTCTGTCATAATTCCTTTACCCTTATCTTTTTTCTTTTCAGCACTCCTTCTGATATACACTAAGTTCTCAGCAGCAGTACTAACTTCTGGAATAACAGTACTATGCTCTGCACCAACAGTACTAACTTCTTTTTCTCCTTTTTCACCACTACCTTGATCTTCCACAAGCTTAGTAGGCTCTTCTTCTTCTAGCACTACCTCAGTATCATCACTAATCTTCTCCTGAATCTCTATATCTTCTTGAATCCATGATGTTCCTTCATCCTGTACCAATGAAATAGAGGGGTCTTGATCAATCTCTGTAATTTTCCTCCCCTGTTTGGAAGGATCCTCTAGACCTTCTTCATCATCAGAAACAACTATCCTGAATCTCCTTCTAGCTTGAGTTGACTTGACTGTCTGCTCTAACTTCTTCACCTTCTTGATTAATTTTGTAAGAGCAGTACCTAAAGATTGTTTGGTTTGTGCCACTCTGCCTCCAAGATTTACTTTGTTTGACAATTTGTAGTTGAAATCAATCAATTCAGAAAGTGATAAACTACCCTCATCACGTCCAAGTGAGTGAACACTGTGGAGAGGTGATTCATGGGGCATTGGAACAGCCTCCTCTGCATCAGGTGTGGGTTGAGTGTTTGGTGGTTGTGAGGTTGATGGGGTACTGACTGGTGTATGTTGAGGTGATAATGATGGTGAAGATGTTATTCTGGATGGAGAAGTTTCAGGTGCACTGATCATAGTAGGAAATAAAGAAAAATCTATTCCAGAATAACCCCTTGAAACCTTCTTCATATTACTAAAGACTTTCTGTGTACGGATAGGAGTAGGATATGTTCGTCTGTGGGTTTGAAGGAGTCTCCTTTGCTTGTTTAAACATATTTGTATAAATCTTAGGTACACCAAAAACTTGTATGGGTTTTCTAGATACTTAATCACGGCATCAAAAATTAGTTTTGAAAAATTGTAAATCTTGTTTGTGGCCAAGCAAATTATAGCAGTTGCTATATTGCTACTGTACTGTTCCCAAGCAGTTTTCTTAGGGCTTAAGCAGTGGAGGCTAGTATGAATTAGAAACTTCCACTGAGGAGAAAAATGACCTTTTTGAAAAGTAAGTTTATCAGAATCAGTCACATACCCCATTAGAGAAAGTTTCTCAAATATCTCTAAATTGGGTAGAGTAGTAACACCACCATTGTCCTCTAACTTTAGATGTCTTCTTAGAGAGGCTTCAGTAATAGTCTTTACTTGTCCATTAATTGTAGTAGTTAGTTCTACCTTTCTATTAGCACTTGTTCTAGCAGTAGTTGTTCTTCAAAATTGCTTAATAAAGGAAACCTATATTGTTGGATTCTCTGTGAGGGCATACTGGATGTGACTAGCATTCAGAAAATCAATGATCTGATGAAACCCTTCACTTCCTTCAGACTTCTGTAAGTAGGCCACCATGTTATGCTTGTCACAAAACTCCAAATTAGCCATGTGATTAAGAAAATATTGAATATGTGAGTATGAAAGCTTGGAAAAGTTAATTGAGATTATATTGAGAGCACTTAGAGTTGTTATTTGACCGGCTGAATGAAATTTGATCTACTAATTTATAGAAAGATCATGAATTTCCAATTAGTCAAACCCTATAGGCTATGTTGTTGGCAGAAATATCTCAACGGCTATATTAAAATAAGGAAATTCTGTTATGCCTCAAACAGTACTAACGGTAATGTAGCAGTACTAAGTTTAGCCTAATAGTACTAACATTAAGTCTAGCAGTACTAACTTTGCCCAGCAGTAGTAAGATATGCCTAACAGTACTAACTTAAGATTGGCATTATTAAGTTTATGCCAAGCAGTATTAACTCCAATCTCATTCCAATGTAGATTCTCACAATCTCTCTTTCTGTTTTTATGCTCACAATATCTCTCAATTCTTTTTGCTCACCAATACACTCTTTCTGTTTTTATCACACATCTCTCTTTCTGTTTTTTAGCTAACATAATCTCTGTATTCTTTTCCTCACTATTTCACACAGTTTT
>BQNB010054773.1:0-39405 GCA_026074375.1 Tanacetum coccineum | reverse complement strand
TTTTCTGTAACTTGTGTGTATGAACTATGAAGTAGCACCCCAGGTGGTATTCCGCTGCGTTGTCGTGATTTTGGGGGTGTTACAATAGATATGATTGGTTCATTTAAAAAATTGATTGGTGAAAATTGATGAATGAAAAAAAGTGTATCAAACTTGTTAAAAGATGAATGGTATATGTCTACTGTTATGTCTCATTGTTAGGCCTATATAACTTAAGACAACATTTTCATGAAACATTGATATAATTTTGTATTTATGATATATAATCATATGTAGATTTATATAACATTACAAAGACTATTAAGAAAATGATATTATAGTAGGATTTTAAGACCCCGACCCGATTTTACGATTCAAATCTTGCAAAATCGAAAACGATCCTGAGTAATATCTCAATCTTAACAACCTTGGTTTTGATAACTAGGGATGACAATAAACCCCGTACCCAATTGGGACCCGATCTCTAAACCCGAATTGACTAAGGAATCCCCGAGTTGATCGGGGATGGGGATGGGCCGAGGAATTCCCAAATTATGAAACCGGTGATTAGGCGGGGATATGGATAACATAAATCCCCGACTCCGAACCTAACTCCGAACTTTTTAATGTACAAATATATATAAATTATTTATATATTAATACTACATGTACTTGTATATGTATATGTTAGTTAATATTGACAAGTATTATAATATTTGTATGTATATGTGATATTTAATTGATCAAATATGTTAAAAATGATAAGCACTAACTACATATTATACAATCAATATTTTGTCCGAATACACACATTCAATCTATTTTATTTATATCATATATGTGATATTTTAGTATTTACGATCCTATAAAGTTGAATGAAATTTTAATTAATCAAACTATGTATAACGTATTTTTTTAAACATTTTATATGTCAACTAGTTTCATAGCCCGCCCGATGGGCGGGCTAGCTTCAGTAATTTACTTCACGATAATAATAATAATAATAATAATAATAATAATAAAACACATTGTAAACAATCATAAAGACTACAAGCATATGTTTATTGAATGAGAAAAACTCAAATGTAAATCTATATGAGTAGATTAATGGACGCAGTACTTTTAAGTTTACATCATAAAAATAATGATGTTTTAGGATATGAAACATCTTTTAGTTCAATAACAATCTCCTTTACAATACATAACATTTTTTCAAACAATCTTTTTGTTGTCTAGTATCATTATGTGGGGCGTGTAACATCAAGCAAATTTGTGAGCAAATAAAAAGAAAAAAATTACCTTAATTATAAATAAACACTTCAAGAATTAGAAAAATTACCTTACATACCCTCTGATGACGTATAATAGGTATATCAGGCCTCTGGGCCTGGACCGCATTACCACAATGGGCTCCAGGCCCAACCAAACAACTAAAGTAACTAAAATATAGCGGGCTAGAACTAAGCCCAGTTCCGTACTGGCATGGCCCGGAAACAGCAAAGCGGACGTAAGTGATTATTGACCGCTCCCGCATACCTTCCGCGGACCAGATAGCGACCGCGGAAGGGAATCCATGTCCGCAATTCACGATTACCGCGGACCCTTGCCAGACAAGGGGCCCACTTCGGCCTATCAACAGGCCCAAGCGAAATACTAGGAAAACCTACTATTTGGCTCACCTATAAATAGGGGCACTCTGACACCCCAAAAGGTACATAATTTCCTAATCATATTTCACACACACATACTCTAATATTCTTTAAGCGAATATGCGTACTTACTCTCACGTCAGAGTCTAATCGTGGGGTCCGTCCCCACGGTAAGACTAACGGTTTACCTTTAATTGTGCAGGGAATTAATCTCATCGCTTGGTTTAGTACAAGATCTAACCCATTGGCCCAACCCAATAACCATCCAGATCCATCTTTACAACCCGTAACATATTTTGTACTAACAACTTGGCGCCATCTGTGGGACCCAAATACACCCGCGTTCTACGAAAATACTCACCATGAGCAATCCTGAACAAACCGCTCCTAGCCAACCCACGTCCGCCGTGCAAAATACGGTTAGGAGAGGAAAAGGGCCAACTTCGTAAGGCCGAGATGGGCTCGCGCCAGACGCAGCCCTCCGAGAGTATTGCGACAAAAATTACAACCAACTATTACCAATCATAGCTGAGAAGTTTAACAAGGAAAAAGAAAGGAACAAAAAATTGAAGGAAGTAAAAGCCCGACTAAACTTTACTAAATGTTATGGGACGTCACGGTATTCAACGTCAAGGACGAAGAATACCAGAGAACACGAAAAGAGGCACAGATCTAGGCGCTCCCGCAACCCAAGATCTGGCCCTAGTGTGTTTTCAAGAATAAGGCATGAACGGTCGAGATCGCCAAGGCAAAAACCGAGAGAAAGAGAAGGAGACGTGTTCAAAAGGTTGGGAAGCAGATGAAGGAGTGTGTCCGCACACTCAGATAGCTACACCCAGCGCTCCTACTCGAGATATACAAAAGCACTCTCAGAAAGCGAGGATAGCGGAGGCGGACGTTGGAAGTCAAGGTCAAAGAAAAAGAAGCCAAGTAGGGAAGAGGATGACTTGTCCCAGCCATGGGTATGTGAAGAAATAGATCACTTCACACCTTGAATCCGCTACTTTGATTTCCCAAAGACAAGGATGCCCAGCCATATTAAGACATACGACAGGAGTAAAGATCCGAAAGATCACTTAAAAATCTTTCAGGCAGCCGCGAAAATAGAGCGGTGGGCCATGCCAACTTGGTGTCACATGTTCAAATCTACGCTGACAGGAAATGCGAGAGTATGGTTTGATGACCTTTTGGCTGAATTAATAGATAGATATGATGATCTAAAGAAAGCATTCCTAGAGAACTACCTTTAACAGAAAAAGTACATCAAAGATCCCATAGAGCTCCATAACATCAAGCAACGGGATGGAGAGTCTACGGAATATTTTGTAAAAAGATACAAATTAGAAAGCAGGGATGTCAAGGGAGCACCAGAGTGCATGAGGATCTCCGAATTCGTGCACGGTATCACAAAATCCTAAACTTATCAAACGTCTCCATGACAAAATCCCAAAAACATTTGATGAAATGATGAGAATAACCACATCCTTTCTAAGGGCAGAAGTGGCAGCCTCGAATCATAAGCGGAAGAAATCGTTTCCATCGTGGAAGCACCGAGAGGGCGGTCAAAAGCATGGTTTTAAGAAAGGAAGTTTCCGGGACCAACAAAGATCAGAAAGGAAGCAGGACCGATTTGCGCTCCTCGCAAAAACTCCAAAAGAAATTTTTGCTTTAGAGAAAGGAAAATTCAAAGCCCCGCTACCAATAACAACCCCGGTTGAGAAGCGGAACCATGCTAAATTTTGTGAGTTCCATGGTGAAGTAGGGCATACAACAGACGAATGTATGCACCTAAAGAAGCAAATTAAAGAAATGCTCAAGGCCAAAAAGCTGTCACACTTAATCAAGGAGCTCAAATAAAACAGCATAAAGGAACAGCCCAAGGCGGCAAAGAGAGGGGAAACCTCTGGAAAAGATAAAGCATTAGCCATCTTAATGGTCCAGCCATGGGAAAGAGTAGCTAGGCAAAAGATAACACAAAGCTTTTCTCTCGATTTGGAAATCCTTTTTCCACCTCTGGGTGCGGATGAAGGAACAAAAGGACCAATGATAATCGAGGTAGAAATAGGAGGCCATTGCATACATCGCATGTATGTGGATGGCGGATCATCCTCGGAAATACTGTATGAGCATTGCTTCAGCCGACTCTGTCCAAAAATCAAGAAACAATTGGTGTCAGCCACCACACATCTGATTGGATTTAGTGGCGAGATAATATGGCCGATAGGGCAAATACAGCTATTGGCAACAATTAAAGACGAAAAGCACTCCGCTTCAGCTTGGATGAATTTTGTGGTCGTAAGATCACCATCCCTGTACAATAGAATAATCAGAAGGCCTAGAGTCAGGAAGTTGCAAGCAGTCCCGTCAATAGCTCACAGAATGCTAAAGATCTTGGTAGAAGGAGGAGTAATCACCTTAAAAAGCAGCAGGCTAGTGCCGTTGGAATGTACGATGGTCTTCGGATCTGAAGGGACCCTTCCGGCCAAGAAACCAATAGTGGAAGAAAGAATTAAAGTGGCAATAAACCCAGAATATCTGGAACAAACCGTAATGATTGGCTCCACTCTCATAGAGGAAGGCCGCAACAAGTTATGCAGCCTACTCCAGCATAACCTGGACATTTTTGCCTGGAAGCCTGCAGATATGACGGGTGTCGCAAGGCACATTGTGGAACACCGCCTAAACGTACATGTTAGCCGTGATTTTATTAAATTGATGGTCATTAAATACTCCCGAGCCTTGTATAGGAAAACATAGTTTTACGAGAATTCATTTAAGCTAATTGGGCCTAGGTGTCGGGCTAAAAGCCCACGTGTAATAGGATCCGGCCCAAACTAATCTCATGTATAAATACCCTTCACCACACAAGGTGAAGGGTGTTGCTTGTTGCTTGTTGCTTGGATATTTTCTTTCTCTCTATCTATCAAGTAAACCATTCTTTTCTTTTCTCTCCTTCTTTTCTTCTAAATTTCGTCCCCTCTCATCTCTTTCTTTCTCTTTGGAATTTGTGCTTTATGGATGTGATTTGATAAGGCTTTACATGTGGTATCAAGAGCTTCAGGTTACCTAGTGATTGTGTTAAATTTGTGGCTTGGTGTAGTTGTTTTTCTTTTTCTTTTGGTTCGAAAATAATAGCAAGAAAAATCAAAGTTTGATCTTTGTTTGTGGTTAAAGGTGTTAAAGACTTATACTTTCGGGCTTAGAACTATCCCTTGCATCATTACTTGGTGGTTTTAACATCATTTCGTGGCTTACAAGAAAGATTAAAGTTTTTTTCTTGGCTGCGTTTTGTCTAACTGAAGGGGTGTTCTTGATTGCGTTTTGTTTCATCATTGCGATTTGCTTCCTACGATTTGCCTCATAGTTGCGTTTTGGTGTTGTGTTTTGCCTAGTAAAGACCCTTTTGCAAGCAATACAAATGTTATGCTGCCCAAATCGTAACACATCTTGCATTTTGTCTAGAAATCTTGCGTTTTGTCTCTTGCGGTTTGTCTAGAAGACATTGCGTTTTGTCCCTCGTTGCATTTTGTCTTTTGCGGCTTGTCTAGAAACATTGCGTTTTGTCTCTTTCAGTTTGTCTAGAAACCTTGCGTTTTGTCTCTTGCAGTTTGTCTAGAAACATTGCGTTTTGTTCATTGCGGTTTGCCAAGACATATTGCGTTTTGTCCTTGTTGCGTTTTATGATTGGTTGCGTTTTGTCTCAAAATAAGTCTTGCGTTTTGTCTAAAGGTTACGTTTTGTCTCATTGCATTTTTCCCTGAAGCATTGCATTTTGTCTTCTCTGTATTTTATCTATTGAGATTTGTCTAACATTCTTCGTTGAGATTTGACAATCGCTCTTCGTTGAGACTTGCTATCCTTTGACCTTCTTTAGACTATTAAGGACTTAATTTACATACTTGAACTTTAAGGACAATCAATCATAAGGACTTAATTAATTTATCATACCTTAACTTCTTCAATTAATCTTTCACGGTTTCTTCTTGATTTCCAATCATAGATTTGTAAATCATTTCATTTGAATTAATCTTAGTCAATCACAATCACTTAATCGATCTATACTCATCATTTCACATCACACTTAAAATGTTGACTCAATAAGACATTTATGCCGTCGGTTCCGAAAACTGTCCTCCTATGCTTAAGAAAGAGAACTACGTTCCATGGTCATCACGTCTTCTACGCTATGCTAAGAGTAGACCAGATGGAAAGTTAATCCACAACTCCATTTTAAATGGTCCATATGTCAGACGAATGATTCCTGAACCAGGTGATCCTGCCCGTACAGTTCCTGTTCCGGAGATGTTTCATGAACAAACTGATGATGAACTTACGGAAGCAGAAATTAAGCAAATTAAAGCTGATGATCAAGCAATTCAGACCATTCTCCTTGGTCTTCCTGAAGACATCTATGTTGCTGTTGATAGTTGTGAAACTGCTCAGGAAATCTGGTTACATGTTCAGCAAATAATGAAAGGTTCTGACATTGGAATTCAAGAGAAGAAGGCAAAGTTTTTTAATGAATGGGAAAGGTTTACTTCCACTTATGGGGAATCGATTGAGTCTTACTACCATCGTTTCTCAAAGCTGATGAATGATTTCAAGAGAAATAAACACTTTCCAGAAAAGATTGCCAGTAATCTCAAGTTTCTAAACAACTTACAACCTGAGTGGAGATGACATGTTACCATTGTTTATCAAACAAAGGACCTACATACAGCAGATTACACTCAGTTGTATGATTTCTTGAAGTACAATCAAAAGGAGGTCGATGAACAAAGAGCTGAACGACTTGGAAAAAAACATGATCCGTTAGCTCTTATGGCAACTTCCAATTATCCAGTGTTTCACCAAGATCAACCATCACCAAGCACCACGCACCTACATACAACAACAACTGTAACACACAACCATCATTCAACATGGACTTCATGCAACAACCCATGCCAAATCCCGAAGATATTTCAGATCCCACAACTGCTATGAACATGGCTCTTGCTCTAATGGCCAAGACATTCAAACTGAATTACTCAACACCAACCAACAACAACCAAAATTTCATCAAACCCTCGCAACAGGTAGATTGCTCAACCGGGTATGAATATGGGTCAAGACAGACAAATGCAAATGGTTGGAGATAACGGTGGAAATTAGTTTAGACAGTTTGTCGGGAATCAGAATGGGTATAATGCAGTGTAGAATGTCGGGAATTAGGTTGTTCAGAATGCTGTACAGAATCCAGGTGTTCAGAATGGTGGAAATCAGAATGAGATTATTGTTGTTTCGGGTATTGCTAATCAGAATGTAAATCAAATCAGAAATGGTAATGTTGTTGCAGCACAGGCTGAGGGTAATGTTGTTGGGAATAATGGTAATCAGATAATGTGTTACAACTGTAGAGGATTGGGTCATCTTGCTAGGAACTGCACAGCCAGACCAAAGAGAAGGGATGTTGCGTATCTTCAGACTCAGTTGCTGATTGCTCAAAAGGAAGAAGCAGGAATCCAGCTCCAAGCTGGAGAGTTTGATTTCATGGCTGCTGCAGGAGATCTGAACGAGATAGAGGATGTCGATGCTAACTGCATTTTGATGGCAAACCTACAGCAAGCATCGACATCTGGTACTCAGACTGACAAAGCTCCCGTCTATGACTCGGACGAATCAGCTGAGGTACACAACTATAACAATTGCTATGATGATGAGATATTCAATATGTTTACTCAAGAGGAGCAGTATACTGATCTACTTGAGCCCATTCCAGAACCACACCTGGTTTAACAGAATGACAGCAATGTTATCTCTGATGTACCGTATGTGGAACAAAATAGGGGTACGGTAGAATAATATCCTGCTACTAATGAGGAAACACGTGATTTATATGATTCATTATATAACAGTTTGGCAATTAATGTAGAGAATGTTAACTCGGTCAATCAAAATCTAAAAGCAACAAATGCTGAATTGACCACTGAGCTTGCTAGATATAAAAATCAAGAAAAGTGTTTTGAAATTAGTCAGGAAAAATACAACAAACTTGAAAGGTGTTATTAACAGTCTGTTTATCAAGAACAATGTCTTACTAAAAAGATAAATGCACTTCACTTAAGTTCAGGTAAACAAATAACAGCGTTGAATGAGGAAATTTCAAATCTAAATAAACAGCTTTTAAAGGAAAAATCAACTGTTTCTTCTCTTTTTGAAGAAAAGAAAAAGTTGAAGTCTGATTTCAAAATACGCGAAGACGAGCTTCTTGATAAACAGATTCTTCTTGAGAATAAAATAAAGGTATTAGATAATATTTTGGTCAAAACGGGTCAATCAATTCAAACGATGCACATGCTTTTACCTAAGCCAGACTCGTTTTACCACACCGAACAGAAAATGGCTTTGGGTTATCAAAATCCTTTTTATCTCAACCAAGCTCAGCAGAAACAACAGAGTTTGTATAATGGCAAAGTTCTATTAGAAAAGCATGATCCTCCTGTTGTACATGATTCAGAAGAGACACTGCAACTTGCTCAAGAGAGTCGTTTGAAAATGAAACAATTCAATAAAGAAATAAAACCGGCAAATTATACTAAGATTAATCATCTTTCGGGGGTTTTTGTTTCTCAAATGGCCAAGTCACGTGAAGAGTCGTATTTTACAAATACTTCCAAAACGGCCACTGTTTCAAAATCGATTTCAATACCAAATGAAGAATTTTTGGATGATGCTACTCCAAGTGTTGTACGAAAATTTTAAATGAGGCAAAAAGCACCATTGTGACTCTTCAACGTGTTGTCAAACATAAAATGACTTTAGAAATACACAATTGGTCGTCTACTGCTCATCGGGAGATTCATAAAGTTTTAAAAGATGAAAATTTCCCTATCGTCAACCAAGTTGATGCTAGACTTCAAAACTTTGAAATACAATTTTTGAAAGAAGCAGCTGAATTTGTTCGAGACTTTAAATCTCTTGCAAACGAGGCTGATGATTCTCTTGATAAGCAGAAGATAATGGAACGTGAAATCGACCGTCTCTTGAGAGCAGTTGTTAGTCAGGAGATTATGTCCATTGTGCAAAATAATTCTGTTATAGATACATCAAATCTCCAAACTGAGCTTGATCGTACGAACAAACGTTTTGAAAACTGTATCATTAAAAAAGATACTGAATATGCTAAACTTTGGAATGAATGGCACACAAAATGTGAAGAATGCAAATATGATAAAATTTTGTACGATAAAGCTTATAATGACATGCATCAAAAGATCGAACAATTGCAAGCTCAGTTGGTAGATCTCAAGGGTAAATGTATGGATACTCCAGGTGTATCAGATACCATTGACCCTTTGTCTTAGAAACTAGAAAACAAGAACGTAGAATTAGAGTTTCAGGTTGTGAATTATGTAAGAGAAATAGAACATCTTAAGAAAACATACAAACACCTGTTTGACTCTATCTCAGTGACACGTGCTCAGACCAAAACCTTAACTGCCTCTATGCAAACACAACTCCAGGACTCCATTTATGAAAATGCTAAAGCTAAGAGCTTAGTTATTTGATAAGGCTTCTGAACAAATGAACACCAACAAAGGTTCGAGTGTAAATATTAAGTTTGTAAAGCAATCAATCTTAGGAAAACCACCTTCTTCTTCTAGACCCAGATTGTATGCTGTAACTCCTCTACCTAAATCTATGGCTTTTCCTATGGTTGGTGAGACGAACGCTTTGTCAAAACCAACTTCAAACTCGGATCCTTCCTCTTATGAATCCACATGTGTGAACAATGAAAGAGTGATTTCTCCAGGGTTAATTAGGATTAATCCTTTTAAAGCTCCTAGGATAGACAACTTTGTGCCTAACAAACATGTAAAAGCAAGCATCAGGATAAAACCGATCATTGTTTCATAACCTCATGTCATCACTAAGAACGATGTAAATTCCAAAACAAATGGTTTCTCTCCTAAAGACGTTAAAAGCACTACTAAGACCAGAAGACCGCAGCCTAGGAACAATCATGTGGGTGATAAGGTCCCTTTTAAGTCTAAGAGTAGTTGCCTCTCGAATAAGTTAGAGAAAATAGAAGAAAACCATAGGAGTTTACAGTCTTCTAACTATCCAAACGATACGTCATCTGAATGTAATAACATTAAGTTTTCAATTCGAAATGAAAAATCTAAGGTTATTTGTGCTACATGTAAGCAATGTCTAATTACCGCTAATCATGATAATTGTGTGCTTCTGTATGTGAATGGCATGAAATCTAAAAAGAAAAACCAACGTGCTAATGTTTCAAAAAGTGCAAATCAAACGAAACATAAGGCTCAGGTCTGGAAATCAAAGAATGTAGGGTCTAAAGAAAGACTTGCTTTACCCAAGCCTAGATCACCTAGATCTTGCCTTAAGTGGTCTCCAACTCGTAGAATGTTTGATCTTAAAGGAGAATTAATTACTACTAGTAAATCTGTGTGTCAATCTGACTGCTCTAAAGGTGATAATGCATGTACTTCTAACCCTCAGGAATCGATCAGCAAACAGTTTCCAGATTCATGTGTTTCTATGACAGGTTGTCAAAATTGGTTTGATACTTTGCTAATTCCATTGCTTTCTGAGTATAAACCGAAGGATAATGAGAGTGACATTTGATGAGCTATCAACAAATGGCTTTTGAACAAAGCAGTTCAAAACATGCACCTCAATGTCAAATGGTTTTTGATCAAATCAGTTCAAAACCCAGAGTTCATCGACAAATGGTTTTTGAACAAATCAGTTCAAAACCCGGACTTCATCGACAAATGGCTTTTGAACAAAGTAGTTCAAAACCCGGGCTTCAAGGAATGACGTCTGTCCACATCAGTTCAGGCCTCGTTCCTCAATGACAAATGATGTTTGAACACAGCAGTTCAAGCCTCAGTCCTCATAGTCAATGGCTTGTAATCAAATGTCAGATTGCAACCCGTTCTTCAGATAGAAGGAAAATGTACGTGTCAGTGCGTTTATCCTTAACAACGAAAATTGAAATCTTTTTGGTCTTGAGCTACTTTCGAAACATTCAATGTTTGTTAGCTTAAGTCAATGGCTTATGTACACTCAGTGCATAACCCGAGCTTCAGATATAAGGGGAGTGTACGCTTTAGTGCGCTTTACCTTTAAAAGAAGAGAAATCTTCTTGTTTTCAAAATCGTTGAACATAATTTTTCAAGAATTTTTCAAAAGGATTTTCAAAATCTTTCAAAATTTAGTGTTCAACACTCCCTCCTCATGTCGCTTTCAAATTTCGAATCATTCTTTACAAGTGAATCAATTTTTGAGGGGGAGCTTTTGGAAAACCATGTTTTAATGCTTTTAGACACATCCTCTCCTATCTTCTTTTGTATGTCTAAAACATTTCACAATTGTAAATAATTATCAGAAAAACAAAATATAAAAATATAAAACCTATAAAAGAAAAATACAAAATCAAAAATTTCATAAATACAAAAATAATCTTCTCCGACATGTTTCTTGGAATCGATAACATTTGCGCTCCTAGAAATGTTGATTAATATTAACACGGGTGCATAAATGAAGTTCGAGCGAGAGTTTCAAATGCTTTCAAAACATGTCCTTTCACTCTTTCTCTATGAATTCTACGTGCTCAATATCAGCTTAGGACTCGGTCCCTAAAGAAAGGAAAATGTTCATTTATGTACATTTATCCTAAAAGGGAAGTTGTACATCATTCTCGGTCTTGAGCAAAGTCATATAAACAATTAAGGTTTTGAATGCTCAAGAGAAGCACTAAGGAAATGATAATTAATAAGATATACCTGAAATCATTTTCAAGTTGAGCAGAATTTTTCAAGATATTTTCATCAAAAATAATTGTTTAAAATCTTTCAAAATTGTGTGCTCAACAAACTCCCACTCCAAGTTTTCACTCTAATCTTTTATTGAGGGGGAGTATAATAATATGTCTCATTTTGCATGCACTCCTGTTCTCCTATGACTTAGTTAGGCTAATGTGAATTACGGACATTAATTTGTTTTTAATTCACTAATTGTCAAAAATTGTAAACACATATGCAATTTTTGAGGGGGAGAATAGTGATTAAAATGTGATCAATACGGACTAATAAGGGATACGGTCTTCAATCTATAAGTGCGTTTTCCCAAACATCGCATGTGATAAACTTTTCTTATATATGATTGCATATGTGAGGCGGGCTTTTTGGTTTTTTTCAGCTTAGGACTCAGACTTCAAAGAAGGAAAATGTTCATTTATGTACATTTATCCTTAACAACGGGAAGTTTATACCTTCTCGGTCTTGAGCATAGTCATATAAACATTCAAAGTTTTGAATGCTCAAGAGAAGCACTTAGGAAATGATAATTAATAAGATACATCTGAAATCATTTTCTTGTTGAGCATAATTTTTCAAGATATTCTCAAAAAGAAAATTTCAAAATTGTGCACTTTTGATATTTGGTGATCGGAGGCTGGAGCAGACTGCCACCTTTTCAATATCAACAATCTCGGAATGAGAAAGCTGATAGAAATGTGTTGATCTCCGTGAGAAATGAAACAAACTTCTTTTGAGAGAAGTCTGAGTGGCTGGGATGGGTTGTGCCTTGCATCACTGGGTCCATGATGACTTGTCTTCAATATCAGAATCATCTTTGTGATTACCGATAGATTATGCATTGACCCGGTTTCTGCCTAAGGTTGATGGAGGGCTTCTTTCTTTACACCCTTTATCTATTCATTTCTTTTTCATTCTTCAACCCCTTCAATGTTAAACCAACGCGTCCTCATTATCACCTTGTTGGGTTTGTTCTGGTGATAACTCATGCCTTGGATAACATTCTTCCCAATCTCACTTTACTCCTTTTTTCAATCATACCTAGGACTTCTACACTATCTAGTGGAGTGTTCCTGAGTAGATCCCTCCGGTTCTGGCTGGATCATGGAACAAAATTCCTAACCTTAACCGCCTTATAACACCGTAAGAAGCAATAGTTAGTCGGTCTTTGGTATATCCATTGTATCCGTAAAACCATTGAAAAATCAATCAACGTGTTTGAGAAGTCATTTATTACACATTGAGAGTTTTCTATATCACCAAAAGCTCCCCCTACACATATGCATCATATTATGAAAGAGTTTTATACATGCGAGGTTTGGGAACGCACTTATAGATTTAAGATCGTATCCGTTATTAGTCCTTATTGATCACTTTTTAATCACTATTCCCCCCCCTCAAAAATTACATATGTGTTTACAATTTTTAACAATTAATGAATTAAAAACAATTTAATGTCCGTAATTCACATAAGCCTAGCTAAGTCTTGCGAGAATAGGAGTGCATGAAAAATGAGTCATATTATTATACTCCCCCTCAATAAAAGATTAGAGGGTTAATGCAACCGAACTCAAGATGAATGACAAAGCCAAATTCATCATTTATTGTTAACTGTCTTATTTCAGGACTAGAAGACGGTGTTGCAGCCTCATTCCAGCGGATTCAAGATTCAAGACCTCATGCTTAATCGACAAAGATAAATTCATGATGAAAGCTCAAGTTCAAAAGAAAATGTTTTCCGCAAATCTCTAATGTGCAAGCACTTCCTCAAAAGAACACTATCTATAAGATTACTATGCAATAACAAAGATACATCTTACACGTGGATCAAGTACTACTACTTCCATTATGTGGTACAAGTAATCATGGCAAAGAATATATTAAGGAAGATTGTTAGCAAGCTTTCAAGACCTTGAGCATGAGGGTGACGACACAAGATCGCAAGGTGGCAAAGAGATTCAAGGATAAAGATTTAAAGATCTCAAGAATCAAGATGAAGTCAAGGCTAAAGACCAAGATATCAAGACTTTGTTAAAAGATATCAAGTCAAAGATCAAGATCCATGATCAAAAGCATGCAAATGGAATGTCAAATGGAATTCCCAAGAATACAAGGCTCCAAGACTCAAGACGTCACAAGAAGGATCCACAATTAAATGACCACCCCTTAGGGGGAGATTGTTAGCCGTAATTTTATTAAAGTGATGGTCATTAAATACTCTTGAGCCTTGTATAGGAAAACATAATTTTACGGGAATTCATTTAAGCTAATTGGGCCTAGGTGTCGGGCTAAAAGCCCACGTGTAATAGGATCCGGTCCAAACTAATCTCATGTATAAATACCCTTCACCACACAAGGTGAAGGGTGTTGCTTATTGCTTGTTGCTTGGATATTTTCTTTCTCTCTATCAATCAAGTAAACCATTCTTTTCTTTTCTTTCCTTTTTTTCTTCTAAATTTTGTCCCCTCTCATCTTTTTCTTTCTCTTTGGAATTTGTATGTTATGGATGTGATTTGATAAGGTTTTACAGTACAGGAGGGATGCTTTCCAGTTAGACAAAAGAAACAGGGGCAAGCAGCCAACAGAAACCAGGCAATACAAGAAGAAGTGGGGAAACTTATGGAAGTAGGAATCATGAAGGAAGTACACTACCACGACTGGTTGTCTAACCCGGTGATGGTAAAAAACCTTGATGACAGTTAGAGGATGTGTGTAGATTTCAAAGATCTAAACAAAGCATGCCCAAAAGACGGTTATCCGTTGCCAGAAATAGACTGGAAGGTAGAATCACTATGCGGATTTCCTTTCAAATGCTTCCTGGACGCATACAAATGCTATCATCAAATATAAATGGCAAAAGAAGATAAAGATAAGACGACATTCATTACAAGCCAAGGAATATTCTGCTACACAAAAATGCCTTTTGGACTAAGAAATGTTGGGGCAACTTACCAGCGTCTGGTGGATAAAGCATTCCATAAACAGATTGGCAGAAACATCGAAGTGTATGTAGATGACCTTGTTATCAAGAGCCGCATGGAGGATGAGATAGTCAGAGACATAGAAGAGACGTTCAAAACTCTAAGAGATATTAACATGAAGCTGAATCCTAAAAAGTGTACCTTTGGAATAGAAGAAGGAATGTTTTTAGGATACAAAGTTAGCACTAGGGGATTGAAGGTATGCCCGGACAAGGTAGATGTTGTTTTAAGCCTCCCATCCCTAAAATGCTTAAAAGATGTGCAAAAGTTGAATGGAAAGCTCGCAAGCCTGAACAGGTTCTTAACCAAGTCAGCAGAAAAGTCTTTACCATTCTTTAAAACCTTAAAGAAATGTGCAAAGAAAAGTGATTTTCTTTAGACCACAGAAGCTGAGGAAGCATTTAAACAAATAAAGAAAGTAATAGTAGAGCTTCCCATGCTAACCGCACCGATAGAGAAAGAGGAACTCATCGTTTATCTAGCGGCAGCCAAAGAAACGGTTAGTACAGTCTTGATGACAGAAAGGGAAGCTAAACAGAGGCCCATCTACTTTGTCAGCAGGGCATTAAGAGGTCTGGAATTAAACTACACGTCAATGGAAAAATTGGTGTTAGCATTAGTACATGCTAGTAAGCGCCTAAAAAGGTACTTCCAGGCACATCCAATCATAATAATCACTAACCAACCAATACAGCAGGTGTTATCAGGACCAAAAGTAGCAGGAAGGCTACAAAAATGAAGCATTGAATTAGGTGAGTACGCGATACATTACAAACCTAGAGTATCAGTTAAGGGGAAGATTCTAGCGGACTTCATAGTCGAACGACCAGAAGAGAAGTCTCCGGACACTCTAATGGAAGCGGAAGAGGCACTTCTCGAACATTGGATCTTGTTTACAGACGGATCATCCTGCACAGATGGTTCCGGGGCAGGACTCATACTCACAAACCCGGAAGGGATGGAATTCACTTATGCTCTAAGATTCAGGTTTGATGCAATAAACAATGAGGCAGAATACGAAGCTTTGATCGTTGGATTAAGGATAGCAGAACAAATGGGCGTTAAAAATCTTCAGACAAATGTTGATTCACGATTGGTAGCTAACCAAGTGAACAGAACGTACGTTGCAAAAGAGATTGACATGATCCAATACTTGGAAAAAGTAAGAGCACTCACCAATAGCTTCAAGGCGTTCTCAATCAGACAAGTACCTAGAAGTGAAAATAAAAAAGCTGACGCACTAAGCAAGATAGCATCCACAAGCTTTGCACACTTGAGCAAGCAAGTGTTGGTCGAAGAGCTGAAAGAGAAATCTATAAGTGAAGTGGAAATACTGGCAGTCGTAGAAGAGGAAGGAAATACCTGGATGACTCCTATTTTTTAATACCTTACAGACGAAACCTTGCCAGCGGATGTGAAAGAAGCAAGAGCAGTGCGACGCAAGTTGCAGCGTTTTGCCGTAATTAATGAGACTCTCTACAAAAAGTCGTTCCTTGGGCCATGGCTACGGTGTGTAGGGCCACTTCAAGCAAACTATGTTCTGAGGGAGGTACATGAAGGATCTTGCAGCATGCATGCAGGCACGCGATTCGTCGTGGCCAAAGCATTAAGAATTGGTTATTATTGGCCTACTATGCATAAGCACACAAGGGCACTAATAAGAGCATGCAGAGATTGTCAAGTCCATAAGCCTGTTCCAAGGAATCCGCAGCAAAAACTAACTCCAATCATGTCTTCATGGCCATTTTATAAGTGGGGAATTGACATAGCTGGACCTTTTCCGGAAGGACCTGGAAAAGTCAAATTCCTGATAGTAGCTATTGACTACTTCACAAAATGGATCGAAGCAAAGCCAGTCGCAACCATCATGGGCAACCAAATCAAAAAAATTCTGTGGGAAAATATTGTTTGTAGGTTCGGACTTCCAGGAGAGATCATATCGGATAATGGAAAACAGTTTCGGGACAATCCATTCAAAGACTGGTGCGAGAAACTATGTATCCACCAACACTTTGCTTATGTTAAACATCCGCAAACAAATGGTTTGGTTGAAAGAGAAAATCGAAGCCTGGGAGAAGGAATTAAATCAAGGCTGGACGCAAGGAGCAAGAATTAGATGGAAGAACTCTCCCATGTTCTATGGGCCCACCGCACCATGATAAAGTCTAGAAACGAAGACACTCCATTTTCATTAACATACGGAACGGAAGCAGTCATCCTGGCGGAAATCAGCATGCCCACACTAAGAACAACGAAAGTTGACCTGGCACAAAACAATGAAGCTTTGGAAATAAACCTCGACCTCTTGGAAGAAAAAAGGGAACAAGCAGCAATACGTGAGGCAAAGAACAAAGCTAAAATGGAAAAGTACTATAACTAAAAAGTTCGAAGTACAAGTTTCAAACCAGGAGACCTAGTATACCGTAACAATGATGCAAGCCGTGCAGAAGACACAGGGAAGCTAGGACCCAAATGGGAAGGACCGTATGAAGTTACGGAAGCAATTGGAAAGGGAGCATATAAGTTAAGAGATAGTGACGGAAATCAGCTCCCACGAACTTGGAATGTCAGCAACCTCAAGAAGTGTTATATACACAAAATGTAAGCAACCCCCATGCGGACTCCGCAGTAGGGTAATGCACTTTCATCTATCTTATTTATGCATTGTAATGTCCTTTAAATTTTTTTAATGAAAGTGAAGCCTAGCTACCTTCATAATTTTTATTCCAAATTCTTTTATCATTTACTTTGCAAAGTTATTTTTTATGTGATTAAGTCGCTCACGCAATAGGGCATGACCCAATAAAAAGTTATTCCGCATAACAAAAGGATGAGTAACCTCAAAATTCACTCAATTATGTACGTAAGAGGTATTGCAAACCCAGTACAGGGAGAATAACCCACAAATATTCAAGTGAGACTATCATGTTAAACATATCGATACGATATTAAAATGATAGCGGAAACATATTATGCAGTAAAGCATTAACAATTGTACAAGTACATTTCACTGCAACAAAAAAGTCACAAATAACCGCGGTACCTAACGGATAAAAACTGTTAGAAGTATTGTATACATACAAAAGGCCGTAGCAAAGAGACCACACACGGTCACGGCAAACTATCTTAGCAAAAAAACATAAGCAAAGGAAAGTCATTCTGTAGAACATTCAACTCCCGCGTCAACCACATTGTTAAAGGGATTAACAGCCACATCATTATCATTAGTAACATTCTTGTTATCATCGGCTACCTGGTCATCCCGTACCCGCAACAAACATCACTAGAGCATCAACGAAATAGAACAATAGGGGTGCTGACGGAAGCCAGAGTATAGAAAACTTGGTGAGGTATCAGCGGTAAGCAGTGCAGCAGTCTCAGAAATACTTCCCACGCCCTCCAAAGCCATTCGGCGGAGAAGGGCTCAGCTAAAGTAATAAAAACATCACGAAGGCGGATCTGTTGATTTGCAATGTTAATCTCTGATCCTTATTGAAACCGCGGGCCGTAAGAAACGCCAAGGAAAGTGACAAAGCGTAGCACCAACTGACAGTTTGGTCCGGTGAGAATGATGAAAGGGGACCAATCAATTGGTCGACATGAGTTGCAATTTATTCAAACCTAGCCTTTCCGCAAGAGTATCGTACAGGCGAAGAACATTCACAGAGTTTCAAACACTTTAGTCCTTGTTGAGTTCAACTCAGCAGTATTGAAGAATTTCACACTCCTACATGCTGAGCAAAGCGGCAACATAATCAGCTTCCGCAGAAGGATTATGCGCAACAACATCCGCAAAGACCCTACCTTCCTGGCCATGAGTAATACCAGCAGCTAACCCATCCTGCATCCCTTTCTCAATAGATTTACCAATAGCCGCTCCGAGGGCAGAGAGATATTCAGGCGAGTTTAAACATTTAGCAATAGCAAGCTCCACGCCATGGGTAAGAAGCCACCTGCGGCGGGATATGGTAGTAAGAAGATGAGGATAGAACTTCTCTCTAAGTGAAGGGCCATTTCAATGAAGTCAGCATACAGTTTGTCGAATTTTTCATTTACAACTTTCATTCGCTCATCCTGGAATTCCTCAAGCTGACTCATACAGTCCTCATACGCCGCGACCTTCTCCTGAAAACCAGCAGAGGAAGTCTCTAACTCATGCACCTGCAATTGCGTGGAGGCATGAATAATAAAAAAAACAAAAGGGGAAATTTTAAATACAAAGATATGTACCCGATCCGCAAGATTTTCACTCCGAGACGTAACAACAGTCACATGAGCATCCAAATCAGCAACTTCCTATTCCCTAACCTTAACTGAGGCTGCAAGATCGGCTACCTTCACACCTAGTTCACTCTTTTCCTTATCCAGGATGGCATTAGTCTCCTTCAAGGCTCTCACTTCATCCTGAAGGGATTTTTTGGTGGCTTCAAACTTAGAGGCTTCCTCACGAAGGCGGATGGCCTCCGTAGCCTCGGCTTCTTTTAAAAGCAACTGTGCCTTGAGATTCCTAATCTCTTCATCCTGAGCCTTCAGCAAAATATCTTTTACGTCAACAACGGATTTTAATCTCCTTTTCTCCTTAATATTATATTCAGCACCCATTCGCACCTCTGCACTCAAAGACATCTGGCGGGCAGCCCCAACGTTAAATTCAACAAAAAGTTGATCATGTTTCATCTCACGAATAGAGGCAAAAAACTTTGGGGGGAGGGGTGAACTCATCAACCATGGTACGGCAAACACCACCATCATTAAGGCGGGACCCGTTAATTACATTCCACTGAGGAACATAAACCTTTTGGAGATCTGAATCAGGGTTGATAACGGCGCGGATGCCACCAACAAGGAAATCACTGTTAGTAAGATCCGTAAAACCACCCATGGCAGGATCAGTCCCACCAGCTGAAGTGGAGTCAGCAAAAAATAGGGAGGGCTTAACAACGTTTTCTTTAACAACAACAGCAGGATCAGCAGTTAAAGTAGCGACAATAGCAGTTGTGATTACCGGTACGGAAGGCCTGGCAAAAGAATCAACCTCAGCTTCCGCAATATTAGTACCGGAATGATGAGAAGAGTCGGAAGAAATAACAAACCTCTGAGCAGCCCCAATGCTACGAAGGTTGAGCCCAGCTAGCGAGTCAGTGTGATCTCCGCCCTCACACTCCGGCGTGGTAGAGACGGAAGATGCCACAAAGGGTATGGTAGTTACGGCTGTAACCCTGACCTCAACATTCAAAATGGCTCCAGCAATCAACCTCTGGACCGCGGACATGGAATTGCCGCCTACGGTAGGCATACTTGCCGTTCCTTGATCCCCCCTTACCTTTTTGGCAGGATGTGAGGGCTCATCGGCATCCGCAACCACAGTCTTCCTTTTCCTACAGTGCCTCTATGGCACAAGAACCATTTCCGCAACGACCGTCTCTGGAGCCTCACAAACTGGCTGAATATTTACACCATGCCCACCACTCGCAGAATCTCCGTGTTTCGTCTGATCCCTACTACCTCCCTCATTAAATAGCTTATCAATACTCATATCTAGCTCACCTTCAGAGCGAGCAAGCGCAACCGAAAGCAATGGAACAGTACGACCAATGGTAGTCTCCAGCAACGGTCGCTCATCTTCCCCCCTTTCACGCTCAGATATTTTCACCTTGGTAGGATTAGAGGTACGGATGAAAGCAAAGAGATCCATATCTGCAAAGAACAAAGTTATAGTTAGACGCAAGACAACAAGATATAAAGATCTTAACACATATATGACACAAGGCACCCACCCTCTCCGTTCCTGCAAAAACAGTGGATAAGTATTCTCATCCAGCGTATAATAGCGGCTAATTCCAACCAAGCACAGGAAAGGTTCAGGGAATTTCTGGAACGGAGAGGGGTTAACAACAAGAGTAGTGTAATCTCGCACATTAAATTCAGTGGCCAACGGAGCAGGATCCCTAATAACGTTCTTCGCCGTGTGCCATGGGAAGGAGGCAGGGCAAGCAAATTCATCTGCCCAGAAAAAATGGTCGTTCCAACTCTTAAGAGAATCAAGGGGCTTCGTATAGCACACGGGAGCGTTATCGGTGCGCTTGCTAAATGACATCCATCCACTCTTTTTGGAATTCACATAGAAACACCTAAATAAACCAACAGTTGGTGTAATCCCGTAAACACGGCACAAGATTTCAAAATGGGAAACCTTGGCTGCTCTAATGACAGATAATTGGGATATATTTATACGAAAGTACCTAAGCACATCCACAAGGAAGGTAGACAAAGGTAATCTAAAATTGGCAAAATCAAAAAACCTAGTATACAACCCAATCTTCCCAGCATGTCTCTCATGTATTGTATCATCCCGACCGGGTAAAACGGGGTGCACCTCTTCTGGTATATGAAACTTGCGACAAAAAGTATCAAGGGTTTTTTGTGTAAGCACACATTTAATATCTGTAATTGAACTCATGATGGAGGAAAAAGATCCAAAACTTAACCTGAGATTTGAAGTTCTTCGATGAAATAGGAATGGCAGATTAAAAGGTTACAAAAGTTTGAAAAACTTAACAATGGTGAAATAGATGAAAGAAGATGAAAAAGGAAATAGTGAAACCGAGCCGGTTTTTATAGCTTTCGGTATAAATAAATTCACGGTACTCTCCAGATGGTTACACGTGGCCATTACTTATAACCCCCCCCCCCCCCCCCCCCCCCCCCCCCCCCCCCCCCCCCCCCCCACCGTAGGTGTCTATGCTTAGGATTTGCTTACGTGAGACAATCATCATACTAGCGATAGACTACGCTGGTGCTTAGAGGTTAGAGATATTTAGAGCATACACTGATCCAGACCCTCACCTCAGAGACTACTCCCGTCGACCCTATACGGCACAGCGTCGACTAGCGCCCCAAGCAAGGGGCACTCCGCCCCCTTAACAACCCGCACTCTCTCACCTACCCAAGGGAAAGAAACGTCACGGAGAAACTAACACACGCGGAAGAGGGAAGGCAACGCACAGTGCCGAAACTTGAGTCTAGTCATATCTACCGCACGCTACAAAGTCGCACGCAATAAGACATACTAGACTGGGGGGACTTGATGACGTATAATAGGTATATCAGGCCTCTGGGCCTGGACCGCATTACCACAATGGGCTTCAGGCCCAACCAAACAACTAAAGTAACTAAAATATAGCGGGCTAGAACTAAGCCCAGTTCCGTACTGGCATGGCCCGGAAACAGCAAAGCGGACGTAAGCGATTATTGACCGCTCCCGCATACCTTCCGCGGATCGGATAGCGACCGCGAAAGGGAATTCATGTTCGCAATTCACGATTACCACGGACCCTTGCCAGACAAGGGGCCCACTTCGGCCCATCAACAGGCCCAAACGAAATACTAGAAAAACCTACTATTTGGCTCACCTATAAATAGGGGCACTCTGACACCCTAAAAGGTACACAATTCCCTAATCATATTTCACACACACACATACTCTAATATTTTTTAAGCGAATATGCGTACTTACTCTCACGCCGGAGTTTAATCGTGGGGTCCGTCCCCATAGTAAGACTAACGGTTTACCTTTAATTGTGCAGGGAATTGATCTCATCGCTTGGTTTAGTACAAGATCTAACCCATTGGCCCAGCCCAATAACCATCCAGATCCATCTTTACAACCCGTAACATATTTTGTACTAACACCCTCGTTGAAAAGAAGAAGAAAAAAAAAACTCCAATAAACATTTTAGAAATTAGAAAAATTACCTTACATACCCTTGTTGAAGAGAAGAAGAAAACAAATAATACTCTCTCGAATCATAGGAAGCATGTAGTGGTCCACTGCAAGGAACTTATGATAAGTTCAACTACTAAAATCTATGCAAATCTACACAATTGATTTAGCTATTTTGACGAAACACAAATCTTTGTTATCAATCATAACTTTCAACATATAGTTAGAACCTATGAAACCAAGAACTGTAACTAATTACTGTAAACTCTTATAAAAATAATTCATAATTCTTATCAGGGAAAACAGTTACAAACCCTTATAACATTTACAACCCCATGGCTATACACTACAACAAAATGAGTCTAATGCGGCACTTTACAAGCAACACTCGCAAAAGGTGTTGCCTTTTTTACCAAGATTGGTAATAGAGCAACATTTTTAAAACAAGTGTCGCCTATTGTGATTTAAACCAACACTTTTTTAACCAACTGAGCTTAGCTAGTTGGCCACCTGAGGTCTTCTATGTTTGATTGTACACTTCAAGAATATTGAAAGATGAAAACTTGATGTTGTGACTCTTATATCTAATCTCAAGATGCACTTTGTTTGATATCTTTTCTTTAGAAAATTGGTTTACTTATACTGGTGCTTGATGTTAATTGTGATTAAAATGTCGCTCAGTTGTGATAATTGTCAAACTTTAGATGGTTAATTTATATGACCATTCTTAACAATGTATATGGCTTATTTATAGCCTTATATTATTATTTGATTTGATTTGATTTGATTTTTCATGGACAAAATGGTTCATGTATCTATAGCCAAAAAAGATACCATGAGAAGCTTATTGATGTAAAAGGATTAAAAGGATCATTTATTTATTTATTTGTGATTAAAAGGATTAAAAGGATTAAAAGGATTAAAAGCTTATTTATAGCCTTATATTATTATTTGTGATTAAAAGGATCATTTATTTATTCATGTAATTAGCTTATTGATCACATGAGAAGCTTGTTATTAAGGTAGATATAATCTTTTACTTATAAATTAAGCATTAAATATTGGAAAACATGGGTAATATACGTGTTTGGTTTAACTTCGTTGATCGCATATACCCAAAATCACCAGTTTAAACCCGTTACCCTACCTACTTTGTTTTCCGTTGTTGCATTATATAATTATGCCAAACTTCATTATTTACACACCATGGCTATAAGTACCAATAAGTAGATGTCTTAAAACTGAAATATGATGCAAATACCTAGTGTCTTGTTGCAACATGCAAATGCCTCAAAATTAAATAAATTATATGAAGGGATGCATCTTTTAGATGGTGTTTGTTTCGGCTTATATGTGGGCTTTAGAGCTTATTTGATTTCGGATTATATAACATAAGCCTCAATTTTCCGGCTTATTTTGAGACTTGTGGGCTTATCTATCTATTATATATAAAGATTGGGTCCTCCTCATTAAATTGGAGGTTTCAAGAGGGTTTACGTTAAGTTGAGGGTTTAAGGGAATGATGTATCTTGATTATATAATTGATGATTGTTCAGAGTTTGGGAATGGGCGAACCATATAACTTCAAAGCGCAGGTGAAGATAACACGTGTGTCATGTATCTTTATGCTGTGATCTAACCTCGAATGGGAAAACAGGTGAAAAATGTTTATGCTGATGAATACATCCGCTTTAAAGATGTTTTGCGGTTTAAATCTCATAGTCGGTTACTTTGTTTAGGTTGTGTGTTCCTGGAAGTCATAGATATGGTTTAAGCATTCAGCAAAAGTACATATGTGAAAAGGTTTTTGATCTTTTAAAGGTACGCAATTCTCGCCTCTTTCTATCAATTTTGATAATTATAATGTGGTATAAGTTATTCTCTGATCATCAACAATAGATTCAGCAAGACATATGCCTTAGATAATTTGTTTCGTGTTTCTTATATTTTTCACATAATTTAGTGTAAAAGTACACTGAAAAAAGTCGTCTTCTTAACAACCTCAATGGGTCAATTTGCTCATTATCTCTAGAAGTATAAGCATGTTTTTTTAACTGAGATTAGTATAAAATAGTTTCTTATCGTTAGTTTGTTATTATCTTATAAGTATTAAATATGTTATCTGTTGGTTTCAGTACGTGAAAGGGGTGTTTGGTTTCAACCTGTATGTGAAAGGGGCCTGTTGGTTTCAGCCTCTACGTAAGTAACAAATGTGTCGTCTGTTGTTCTGTGACTATGGTGAAAGGTGTGTTTGGGATTCCTGATTTTTTTAATGGTTATACTAGTGTAAATAACGAAGATCGCAAGTTTTATGCAAACACCTAAAGCTGTTTATCTTTCACGTGATTCGAGTATCCAAACACCCAACACTTATTCCATCAAGGAGGTAATCAAAATAATCAATATGGCAGATGATCCAAAGGTAAGAAATTAGATACATTCTATGTTTTTTTTTTCATTTTCAAAGCTATCAAACGCCAAAATTTCAAGTGATTTTTTTAAGGGTGGCAACTCAGCCAGATTAGTCAACTGTCTCAGGTGATCAGAGCAAAAAAGAAGAGACTTAGCTAAGCGCAGAAAACAATTGGAGATTCGTGTGTCTCCAAAAGGACCTGAACCTGTACGTCAAGTTGATAAGTCTTTTTATAATTTATTAATACCTTAAGCAGAAATTCAGGATTACGAAAGAATATTGTAACAATAAAGGCACTAATAATCTGTATTTGAATACATCAATTTCGAAGATTGTATGCAGTAAAGATAGCATTTGGGTAATTTCAACTGGTTTGGAAAGTAGATGAATATACTGCGTTCAAAATATGTTTGTTATCTCTTTTAGATTAAGTAAGTTTGATGACATTTCTTATAACTCAACAAGTGATACAACAGAAAGCTGAGGCAGGAGTTCCCTCTGCTGAGTTGGCAAAGGAGGTTGTTGATACCGTCTCTCCTCCTAAAGTTGATTTTGCTACTGATCTTTTTGATATACTGGCAGCTTCTTCCGCAGATGATCTATGGCCATGATTTCAATGTAAGTTTATACTATCCTTATATATAAATACAAGCTCTCTTTTTGACTCCGTTTTCTTCTAATTGACTGCCTAAATCATAGCCGTCCAAAATAACAACAAAATTTAAACTGCCCTTATTTGTCGTGGCAATTCAGGACTTTATAAAACTTAATCGATATTACCATGACTCCATATCACTTGACATATTATAAAATGTTGGTGTCTTACCTTTTTTGGTTGTTTCATTTGCTGGGCATATAAAACGCATTGGGTGACTTTCTACTCACTTGACCCATTTGTGTTAGCTCTAATTTTCCTCATTTGTCGTTAGAGATAACAAATAACTCAAGTAAACTTTCCACCTTCAGGATTGCAGCTTGATGAATGAAAAAAATATTATTATGTTGTTAGATTGGTTACGAGGGGATGGTTTCTTTTCATTGGTCTTTAGGACACCCAACACCGTTATCAGAATCTTGACTTACAGATGGTTTTAAGACTTAAAGACACTATGCTGACTGGCTTTCCCCGTATTATATTTGCAGTTACCGGTGAAGTAGCAGTTAGAGGTACAACAGATGTAATAATACCTGTTGACAATTATAAGGCCCTCGGGTGCACTTAACATTCCTGTAACTTATATGATGCTTCGTAGAAGTAAAAGTCCGATTTCACCCAAAAACACAGCCCGGTGCATCGCACGGGTCTGAACGCCTCGTTAAGATTAACTTTATGAACAAAATAACTTCTTTAAATCCTTGTTTAGCAACAATATATGTGGGTTGAATATTCTCAAATACATACACTGCATGTTTTTCATATAAACATTTTGCCAAATCAAGATTAACTTTAGCAGCCACCTAAACTTATAGTGACACTTTTAAAAGCGGTTTAGATATTTTGGACGATACTGATTATGCTTAATTTTAAAAATGAGTGGTGTGATTAGGGTTGGAAACGAGCTGAGTCGCTTGTGAAAAGTTCGAGATCGAATCGGTATAATACTTGAATGAGTTGAGCCTAAACAAGCTCGAGCCTAAGTTGGAGATCATTTTATTCGAGCCCGAGCCCAAGCTTTATATACAAAACTCAAGTAGGCTCGCGAGTCTAAACGAGTTCTTGTAAACGAGCTTAAAAAAATAAACAAGCTTTAGAGAAACGAGCTTGAACAAGAAAGCTCAAGAAGCCAAGATTTATATTTTGTAAGCGCATAAAAAATGAGCCTAGCTCGAGCTTTATATATCATACCAGGAGTCCAACTCGAGCTCAAATCTTAAGGCTTGAAACGAGCCGAGCTCGAGCTCGTACTTTCTAAAAAATAAACGAGCCGAGCTCGAGCTCTGGCAGGTCCGGGTTCAGCTCGGCTCGTTTCCACCCCTAGGTGTGATCCATCTAACATATAATAGAACCAACACATTCTGATTAGGGATTATGAAAATGGAAAAATAGTGGCTATCTAAACCAAGGTTGTTAAGATCAAAATCTTATTAAGGATCGTTTTTGTCTTTGCAAAATCGGATCGATTCATAAGAACCTACTTAAATGTTAAAAAGTCTCATTTGTCTACTAATTCGTGTTCAAAGCTGATTGTAAAACAAATTTATAAAAAAAAGAGTTTGAAAGTTATATAATATGAAAATGCAACGCGTAAAGCGTTAAAATACTAAAATATCTAATCCGTGATAAAGGACGCTAGATATTTTAATCTAAAAATCTATATATTTTACTCTTATAAAACATTTATAATAATCCTTACTTATTTTATTGTTTACTTCAACAAAATTCATTCATTTATAATTAATTAGTTAGTTAATTTAAGATAAGTATGATCGAATCGAAACTAGATCTTACGATCCTATGGTAAGATTGAGATCATACTTAAAATCTTATGTCTTTAAGATCCTACGGAGGATCGACTTGTTTTTTTTTTTGCAGGATCGAAAAATCGAAAAACCTTAAAAGCTAAATCAAGATCTTGACAGCTATGATCTAAACAATAAGAGATTTTGTCAAGCTACTCTCTAATGCGGTCACGCGGCATGATCTTTTACATATATTTTATAACGGGGAGTAAGAATTTTCATATGCGTAACTTACAAAAAAAATTGAATTACAAAAATTGAATTAAAGAGTAAAGAAGAACCAATAAATTTGATTTTTTGGCTCAAAAAACATGGATTAATAAACGTCAATAAGGTGGTGTTTGAATATAAATTAATTGATTTAATATGAAAAAACTTGATTTATTAAATCACGTAAAAAATTGTTTGTCTTTCATTTATAAAAAATGATTTAAAATAAAAAGTGACAAAACTAAAGGTCTTCACATTAGGCCATCCATTAATTAGACACGATTTAGTAAAAAATTAAACAATCAAACCCTAAAGCTTTACTTAAATTAATCAACAATAATATAAGAAAAAGTTGATTTTGCTAACAATAGCCCTTATGGGTGTGGTTAAAGATAGTTCTTTTATTACAATTTGATATTGTAATAAACTATATCAACCAATCACAATTAAGTGTTATTTATGCACTCACTTCTTTTGGATTGTTTTCATAATATTAGTATTTTTTTTATCTAATCATAATAATTTATTAATGGCAAAAGTTCAACATAGACCCAAAATTTAGCATAGACTCAATGAACTAATCATAGCCACTTATTTTTTCATCAAAATATTAAAAACTCACTTTCCATCTCTTTTTTAAAAATTAAATATCTCACAAACTGTTAATCGTTACGCAAAACAATACATACCATCGCGACGAGAATTAAATCATCTTTCTATAGAGGGGCACTTCTATATATTTTTGACGAAATTTTTTTTGAATTTTTTTAATTACGTCTGGAAAAAATCACATGTGATTATCACATGTGATTTGTATCACAAATCACATGTGATTTTCTGAAATCACATGTGATTTTCTGAAATCACATGTGATTGTGATACAAATCACATATGATTTTTTCAGACGTGACTAAAAAAAATCGAAAAAAGAGTTCTTTGAAAGTATATCGAAGTTGATGTCTACTGAAAGATAAAAAAATACTCGTCACGATGGTGTATTTTTTTGTCGTTTGACGATTTACCGTTTGCAAGATATTTTATTTTAAAAAAAGAGGTGAAAAGTGAGTTTTTATTATTTTGATAAAAAAAAAATGAGTGGTTATGATTGGTTAATTGAGTCTATGCTAAATTTTAGGTCTATGTTGATCTCAACTCATTCATTAATAGTAGTGTAATTGTTAGCCTCAAAAATATTAAGTCAAACAATAGAAGTAAAAGTGACTAAAGATTGAGTCATGTATTTATGTTTAAGAAACTTTGTAAATGATGTAATAGGCTAGTCGCAAACGCAGGCTTGAGATTTAATCTAATTTTGTATGTGTTATGGGCTACAAGCCAAACCAAAGCCGAGCCCGGCCCGTTCCTAAGTATCATAGGCGTCCCATTTACGGTATGAAGCCTATATATACCCCTTTTCCATAATGGAAAGGGGGTTGGTTGTTTTTCATTTCAAACACTTAGTAAAATAACATCCCTTCATCATTCTTTCTCTCTCTAGTATTCTCTCTACCTATCTCTATAAGATTCTAGTTTATTTGGTTTGTGAAATGGATATCCGATAAGATAACAAGTGGTATTATTAAAGCTTATTTTTGTGGCTTATTAAAGCTTATTTGGGCTTATTTCATAATTTTTGCTTATACCGATTCATAACAACATAAAACCTGTGTTAAAATGACTTAAAATCCCTGAAAGTTTATGTTTTTATTACTTTAAAACATGTTTTTAGCTTAAATTTGTAGAAAATTTTGAAACTTTAAACTTTACAAATTGTTTTTAGTATTAAAAAAGTTGTGTTATTGTTTAAGCAATTTAAAAGGATGAAACTTTAAAACTTGCGGTTTAGCTTTGAGGAAAGTTGCGATTTAAAAAGAGTTTTGCATCTTGCGATTGAAGTATTTCGCATCTTTATGCGATTTAACCAAACTTATGAATCAAGCTATTTAATTTATCTAACTAACAAAAGATTTGGGTTTTGTGATTTAAGTTATTTCACATCTCTTGTGATTTAAGTTATTTCACATCTCTTGTGATTTAAGTTATTTCACAACTCTTGTGATTTAAGTTATTTCACGTCTCTTGTGATTTAAGTTATTTCACATCTCCTGTGATTTAAGTTATTTCACAAGTCTTGCGATTTAATTTCACAAATCTTGCGGTTTACCATTTTCTTGCGGTTTAACATTCAAGATCAAGCGATTTAGCACCACAAGCCCTTGCTAGGTTTTACAAGATATACCCTCGAGTTTGAAACTACTTTGCACCGTTGGTCCTCGTTAGTCTAGAATTAACGACTGTTACTAAGTGACAACATAACCTTTAACGAGAATTAATTTGCACCGTTAGTCCTTGTTTGCATAAGTACTTAACGACGGTTAAACAAGACAACATCTAACCTTTCAAGACTTTACTATTTCACCGATAGTCCTTCGTTATCAAACACTCAAACAACGATTACATCACAACACATCACTTTATCTACTTAAGATCTATTATCTTTTTCACAAATCAACTTCATCAAACAACCAAATGCACACTGACATCATGGCAGTTGGTTCCAAGGAACATCGACCATTGCTAGCACCGGGTAGCTATGCACAATGGAAATCACGTTTCATGAGATACGTTAACACAAAGCCTAACAAAGAGCTACTCAGAAAATGCATTTATGAGGGTCCATACGAAATGACAATAGTTTAACTTGACACACTCCTAGATGATGAAAATCCAAGAAAACCAGGTGAGATTGTCAAAGAAACGTATACCAATACTAGTCCAGAGAACCGAAAATTGATTTATGCTGAAGCAGAAGCAGTTCATATGATACTGAATGGCATTGGTAATGACATATATTTTACGGTGGATGCTTGTCCTAATGCAAAAGAATTGTGGATTACTATTGAACGTTTCACCTGGTTTCGTCTGAATTTGCCTGGTTCTGCTTCGGATACGTCTTCCATCTGTCTGCCTGAATCTGTCTGTCTGCATGCCTGAATCTACTTTTTGTCTATCTCTGTTCGACTTAATCCGTCTACCTGAATATGCTCTCGTTCACCTTCGTATTTGTGTTGCTTTGCTCTGATTTTGCAATCGGTTTTGGTTTTGCATCGACTAGGTCCGTTTGTTTCAGATATTCCGCCTTGTCGCCTTATCACAGTTTAAATTGCATCGGATTAGACTTCGTCTAGCACCGAGTCTGCACTCTCAGACACTCTGCTTTTTGTTTGCTTTTCAGTTTTACTTTATTTTTTGTTTAACAAACTCTCAATGTTTGCCGCTGCAACATTATGAATTTTAAATGAGATGTTAGATAATAAAGGCACCCGTTTAGTTGCTAGGTTGTTAATCACTATTTAATCTCGTGTAATTAATTGAATCTGATAAATACAATTTTAGCATTCCTTCGAATTTATACATAGTCAAACATTAAAAAGTCGTTTGAAACAAGATCAATGTCACACAAAACCTCATTTTTAGATTCTCTTCGACCCCCGCTTCCCATGTCTAATGTGTTTTATTTCAATTTGCCACTGAGATAGCATCTTTACGAATTGCAACCAATTAAAATTTTAAAGCAGTGTACTTGATAACCCCTCAATCCTTTTGGGCCGAATTATAATACAATTGATTTTAATAATTACAATTACTTTGCTAACGTGAATTGAATGAGGTTGTAACATTATTAACTTTATTAAAACCCGGTACCGGGTCAACTCAAATGCATTTAATGCATAAATGCAACCCGACCTGAACCCATCGGAATCCTCCTAACAACCCTTTTTTTCGGGCCTGAAATCCAATCATAACCTGATCGTTGCTTGAATCCGGCTACAAAGTCTGGAAAATAAATTAATTCCTTTAGTTAGTGGGTGGACAGAGTACACCTGTATAGAATACAAGTAATATTTGATATATGAACCAAGAACTAGAGAGAGAAAGTGGGAGGAAGGATGCATTTTCTACTAATAAAGTACATGGGCATTTGTCGGTTCGCTCCTGATGTGACATCGAAAGAAAGGATGAAGGATGTATATTTAGGGTTGGTATCATAATAAGTACACGAGCTCTTGTCGGAGGCGTGGCCGATGTGTCGTCGAAAGAAAAGTGATACCGGTTCCTAGCCTAATAATGTAAATAATAATAATAATGTTGCAAGTTAGAAAATAAATAGTAAAAGTTTCCTTTTCTAAAACCAAGGTATTCTTTTGAACTAAGGTTTGCAAAAGTCTACAAGGCTTTTTCATCGAAAGTTCATGCGTCTCGATTATTATTCTCCGGATGGGGTGTCAAAAGCCTTAGCACTTACCCGATGATGGTGGGATGCTAGAGAAGAAAGTCATTCATGGGACAAGTGAACCAACGATGTCTTAGCTAAGGAGGTTTTTGTTTGCTTTGAGTTGTGATCTTACTAAGTGATTAACATATTAGCCCAAAAGGCCCATGTGTAAAGCTTGGTCGGATTTCAACTATCTAAATATGTGGATTTAATGGTTTAAATTAATTTGAGCACACACACTTAAATATATGATTTATGTCGGGAAGAGAAATTCACAAGTTGTAATTATAAGTAGTCTTAGCATCTTAGCTCGTACTTAACGGTGATCTTATTTTTAAGCTTAGTATGGGAAAAGTGAAAAATCGGGAATGATGAAGTTATCTTTTAGACACTTAATTGTGCTTTTTGTTCTATGATCCTTAAAGTTACCAATGAGGTAATGAAAACAATACATTATGTCAACACAAATAAGTTGTAGTTAGGAATATATATCATGAAAAATCATAAAAAGATAAAAAATCTTTGAAAATGGGAATTCGGGTGTTTTATAACTTGTGATCTCTTAGTTCTCTCAACAAAACACTTTGCTACTTTTCAAAGGTTTAGTTTGGGGAAGTTTTGAGATATTTGGTTATAAGGCATGTAATATTGCGTGAGGACACGCAATCGTTTAGTTTGGGGAATTTTGATAAGTGTAAAATACACATATCTGTTTATACCAAAAATGACCCTAAATGACCCAAAACAGACTAAAAATGGCAAAGATATGCTTGTTTTTGTGTTTTGTGTATGCAGGTACGGATAAGACAAATATCACAAGAAAACCGTCAAAAACGGGCAAACACGAACACGGAAATCAGAAGAGCACAAAAGAAGCCAAGGATTCAAAGCCGAAGCCAAGAGAAGCCAAAGATTCAGTCAAATGGTCAAACCTCAGTCAAAGAAAATCAAACTATGAGCAAAGAAAAGTAAACTCACAAAAGGACAAATCCCAAATGTTTCATTTCAGTTCCCCCAAGCTTCAAATGTTACACAAATGGTCCCTAAACCTTAAATGGGCCTTAAACCCTTAAATACTCTACCCGGATCCAAAAGCCCAAATTAAAAGTCCATTACCCTATCCCAATTCCCTTTTATAAAACCACAGGGACTTTTCCTGCGAAGTTTGAAAGTTATTTTACACTACAACTTTGAATAACCAAACATAAGGACTGAATGTGCAATTTCCCCAAAGTTTCCATCTGATTTACCCGTTTAGTTAAAAAAAGGGCTGACTCGCTCGAACTAACCCTCTTTATACATAGATAAACATATACATATGTAAACATACAACAAGGCTCAGAATTCGCGAGATCAATGAAACCGGAAGCAGTGTAGAGAGTCTCCGGGTCGTTATGTCCCAACGAGGCTAGAGATGGAAAATCGAAAGACGATTGATGATTGATGTTTGAATATGACAAGGATGTGATTATGATTGGGCACTAGACCTAATTAGCAAAAGCACACAAAGATAAGCAAGGAGAATAAGCTAAAACAAGCATATAAAGCTTAGAAATGAGAAAACGTAAAATTTTAAAAGCCTTAAAACACAAATAAGCTCAAGTAAGCTCTAAGACAGACAAATAAGCTAAACTAACTCTGAATAAGCAAATTCAGCATGCAATTAAGCTAAATTAAACAAGAGAAACACAACAGTACTAACAGTATTAACTACCAGTACTAACTTGGAGTTAGTACTGCTAACTTTAAGTTAGTACTGTTAGCTTTAAGTTAGTACTGCTAGGATAATAAAACACAAAGATACAAGAAATTATCTTTATCAAAACTTTGTTATGCTTCCGCTACTTTTAACTTAATTATTATGGGCTGTAAAACTTAAATCTATTTTATTTTATGCAACGAGTAAACTTTTTCAAACGTCCATGATTAGTGGTCGTTCTTTATTGCTTTGTGATCGGATTGTTATGACGTCACGCCCTCGGACACGTATTCCGTCTAGGCCCAGTTTGGGGGTGTGACAGATTGGTAATCAGAGCCAAGGTTATAGAGAACCAGGTAGTTATACTAGGTCTGGGCTATAACCAGTATGTGATCCTATGTGCCTCTATTTGTGCTTACTTGTTGTCTATCCTTGCTGCATACATATATATGAGATTACTATATATACATAAGAGTATTACATATTGCCATATTTACCTTGCCATTCATTTTAGCATTTCTTTATGCCTTGCATGGTTTCATATAAAGGAGATTTATATAAACTTTTGCTTGTGCAGATTATGGCAGCTTCAGCTATCATTATTTCTTCTGATTCTTCGGATGAGAGTGTGGGATCACCGCCCTCTCGGGTTATTCTTTTTGGTGATATCCCTACTGTTATTCCTTCTACTTCAGTGGTTGCTCCAGAGACTTCTACTATTGCTCCTGTTATTTCTTCTGCCGCTCCTGTGGTTGAGACGACTCTTGTCGCTTCACCCACTGGATTGTGTGGCTTGGTTCCTTATACGGGTTCCGATTCTGATTCACCAGATGAGATGACTTCACCAGAGCACATTTCCCCGCTACCAGCTATTTCACCATTCATATGCACTGATTCTTCTGATGGACCACCACTGCAGGACCCTTATGTTGCTACCGTTGCTCGTTGGAGGAGCAGGGTAACAGCACGTCCATCATCATCACATGAGTTTCCTATTGCTCCTGTTACTGCCCCTCCCGGGATTCGTCGACGATCAGCGACTCTTATCCGACCCGGGGAGGCTATTCCTTTTGGTCGACCTTACCGCACCCATCTTAACGGGCCGCGTAAGTTGTTGACTGCAAGGAAGAGAGTTAGACCTTTGCCAGCTCGCAGATTAGCATCGAGGCATGCACCACCTCGTTCTCCAGATCATCACTCATCTTCTTCCAGTTCATCTTCGGATTCTTCGCCAATTCATTCTTTGGGTTTGGATGCGTTAGATCAGGCTCATTCAGGATCTTTGACTAGAGATGTATCACCCAGATTGTGTTACCCTCCGAGGAGAGCACCACGACGTAGTGAGGCATTTCGTCGTTGGTGTGCTGCTCCATTATCTACTTTGTATCCACCAACTATATTAGAGTCATCATCAGGAGATTCATCAGAGAGACCCATGCATTTATCTCCACATTCTGTTGGACCATCTCGCAAGAGATGTAGATCCCCGGTTGATTCAGTACCATTATCCATGCCAGTTACGGGATCATTAGCTCCTACCCGTGCTGATCTCTCACCACCTCGTAAGAGGTTTAGAGATTCATATTCATTGGAGGCTAGCATAGAGGGGGGTGCCGAGGTTGGTCTTACAGGAACTAAGGTTGATATAGAGTTAGGTATTAGTGATGGGGATGAGGTTGGAGATCATGTCGAGATTGACCATAGGGATGCCAGGGATGACACAAAGGAGTATGAGGCTGACGCCAGCGCTGGAGATACGGCTGAGGTAGGTATCGACCCTATGACTGCACCGTTAGTTGAGGAGGAGATTGTAGAGCCAGCTAGGGAGGATTCTCCTGACTCACCTGGCACTAGGGATGGCATTGTTAGGTCAGTCGAGGATATGTCGGTTGACTTGAGTGATGTTGTGCGTGACTTTTACCATCACATGTCTGAGGTTCGTGTTGATAGGATTGTCAGGATTGAGACTGCTCAGAGACGGTTGGAGGCCGATCGCTAGTGGAGACAGAGCTAGGATGGCCGAGATGATATATAGCTTGAGGTTGGAGAACCTCAAGGTTCGTGCTATGTTGGATATTGAGAGGGATCGTGTGAGCACCCTTCGTCTTCATATGTCCCTTTCACAGGAGGAGTTTCTTCAGATTCGTAGCGATCGTTATGATGCTCGAGGGAGACTTAGGAGGTTGGAGTCGTATCTTGGGAGGCGTTTTGGTTTTCATCCATAGTCTAGTTGCACCCTGATCATGTAGGACATTAGGCCAATGGTTAGGTCTAGGTATTAGCAGTAAATAATTGTGGATCATGAACCTATTTTGGATTTGGGTTGTAATCGAATTATGCTTTTATTTATGAAATGAAAAGCTTGTTTTGATTCTCTCACTTATTTATCTATATTGTTATTCATTCTTCCTGGTAAATGTGTTACAATTAAATTTTACTTCATAGCATGTATTAAATTATCATTACCTAATGTTGTATATTCGTTTCAAAAATCTCACTATGGGTTGTGTCTTGTGATGTAGAACAATGACAAACACTCGTTCTGGGATGACCCACGCCGCAATTGAAGAAATGATCGATCAACGTGTGAACGCAGCTCTAGAAGCTCATCGAGTTAACCAAAATCTTGAACTTGGGAATGGGAATGACAATGGAAACGATAATGGAAACGGGAATGGGAATGACAATGGAAACGATAATGGAAACGGGAATGGGAATGACAATGGAAATGGTAATGGAAATGGTAATGGAAATGGAAACAATGGAGGCGACAATGGTGACGGTAATGAGAACCACAATATGAATGGAAGAGGCGATAGGTTGGTTGCTCGTGAATGTACTTATCAAGACTTCATGAAGTGTCAACCAACAAGTTTTAAAGGAACCAAAGGTGTGGTTGGTCTGATAAGGTGGAGTGAGAAGATGGAGACTGTGTTTCACATCAGCAACTGTCCGGAGAAATATCAAGTGAAGTATGCTACCTGTACCTTACTCGACAGTGCACTAACCTGGTGGAACTCTCACAAGAGAACCATCGAAACTGATGCCGCATACGCTTTGTCATGGAGAGAGCTAATGGAACTGATGACCGAAGTATATTGCCCGAGAACTGAGATCCAAAAGATAGAAATCGAGCTGTGGAATCTGTCAGTGAAAAACAATGACATCGCTAATTACACTCAAAGGTTCCAGGAACTCACCATGATGTGCACCAAAATGGTTCCCGAGGAGGAAGATCGGGTGGAGAAATTCATTGGAGGTCTTCCCGATAACATCCAAGGAAATGTGATTGCTGCAGAACCTACAAGACTACAAGATGCTGTTCGAATTGCCAACAACTTGATGGATCAAAAGTTGAAGGGTTATGCTGTGAGAAATGCAGAAAACAAGAGAAGATCGGACAACAACTATGGGAACAACCGTGGGCAACAACCACCCCACAAATGATAGAATACTAGAGGACAAAATGTTGCTAGAGCCTATGTGGCTGGTAACAATGAGGAAAGGCAATATAAAGGTACCTTGCCTCTCTACAACAAGTGTAAGCTTCATCATGTAGGCCCTTGCACCACAAGATGTGGGAAGTGCAATAAGATTGGACATTTGACCAGAAATTGCAGGGTTACCAATCCCACTACCCCCACCCAGAGAGGCCAAATAGTGAATCAGAGGGTTGTGACTTGTTTTGAGTGTGGTGCACAAGGACATTACCGGAAAGATTGCCCCAAGATCAAGAACCAAAACCGTGGAAACAAAGCAAGAGTTCCTGATGCAAGAGGCAGAGCATATGCCCTAGGAGGAGGTGACGTAAACCCAGGTTCCAACACTGTCACGGGTACGTTCCTTCTCAACGATCATCATGCTTATATGTTATTTGATTCTGGCGCCGATAGGAGTTTCGTATCAAATACTTTTAGTGCATTGCTAGACATCACACCCTATGCCTTAGACGTTAGTTACGCTATCGAACTAGCTGACGGAAGGACTTCAGAAACCAACACTGTGCTTATGGGCTGTACATTAGGATTGTTAGGACATCCATTTAATATCGACCTGATGCCCATAGAGTTGGGTAGTTTCGACGTTATCATCGGCATGGATTGGTTAGCAAAGAATCATGCAGTGATTGTCTGTGACGAGAAGATAGTGCGTATTCCTTATGGAAATGAAATTCTGATCGTTCAAGGAGACAAAGGTGCCAAGGAGAAGAAATCAAAGTTGAGCATTATATCATGTGAAAAGGCCCAGAAGTATATAGAGAAAGGTTGTCAACTATTTCTGGCACAGGTTACGGTGAAGGAAAACAAAGACAAGTCGGAGGAGAAGCGACTTGAAGACGTGCCGACTGTACGGGACTTTCCAGAAGTTTTTCCAGAAGACTTACCTGGACTACCACCCACACGACAAGTCGAATTCCAAATTGACTTAGTCCCAGGTGCTGCACCTGTAGCTCGAGCCCCGTATAGGTTAGCACCGTCGGAGATGGAAGAATTGTCTACTCAACTACAAGAACTTTCTGACAAGGGATTTATAAGGCCAAGTTCCTCACCCTGGGGAGCTCCGGTTTTGTTTGTCAAAAAGAAGGACGGCTCTTTCCGAATGTGTATCGATTATCGTGAACTTAACAAGCTTACTGTGAAGAATCGATACCCACTTCCAAGAATCGACGACTTGTTTGATCAGTTGCAAGGATCAAGTGTGTACTCAAAGATCGACTTGAGGTCTGGCTACCACCAACTCAGAGTTCGTGATGAGGATATCCCAAAGACGGCGTTTAGAACTCGCTATGGCCATTACGAGTTCCAAGTGATGCCATTCGGGTTGACTAACGCGCCGGCAGTGTTCATGGATTTGATGAACCGGGTATGTAGACCATACCTAGATAAATTTGTGATCGTGTTCATCGATGACATCTTGATCTACTCTAAGACCAAGGAAGAACATGATGTACATCTTAGACTAATTTTGGAGTTGCTCAAGAAGGAAGAATTGTACGCCAAGTTCTCAAAGTGTGACTTTTGGCTATCAAGGGTACAATTTCTTGGACACGTGATTGATAGCAAAGGCATTCACGTCGATCCTGCGAAGATTGAGTCAATCAAGGACTGGGAATCACCTAAGACTCCAACAGAAATTCGCCAATTTCTAGGTCTTGCCGGTTACTACCGACGATTTATCGAAGGATTCTCTAAGATTGCCAACCCTATGACAAAACTAACTTAGAAAAGTGTAAAGTTCGATTGGGGTGAAAAGGAGGAAACTGCTTTCCAAACATTGAAGCAAAATTTGTGTAGTGTACCGATTTTGGCATTGCTCGAAGAAAATAAAAAATTCATGGTATATTGTGATGCTTCTCACAAGGGATTAGGCGCAGTGCTGATGCAGAAGGAGAACGTCATAGCTTATGCATCCCGCCAACTCAAAATCTATCAGAAGAACTACACGACACATGATTTGGAATTGGGAGCTATGGTGTTCGCTCTTAAGATGTGGAGACATTACCTTTACGGCACAAAGTGTGTTGTGTTCACTGATCATAAGAGTTTGCATCATATTCTAGATCAGAAGGAGTTGAACATGAGACAACGTAGATGGTTAGAGCTGTTGAGTAACTATGACTGTGAATTACATTATCACCCGAGAAAGGCGAATGTGGTGGCTGATGCGTTAAGCCGAAAGAATAGACCTAAGCCACTATGAGTTTGAGCCTTGGTTATGAAAATTGGTTTAAACCTCCTTGTACAGATCTTGAATGCTCAGGTTGAGGCGACAAAAAAAGAGAATTGTGGAATAGAAGATTTGTGTGGCAAGATTAAGAAACTAGAGCCACGTGCCGACGGAACGTTGTGTTTGAAGAATAGGAGTTGGATACCCAGTTTTGGTGACTTGAGAGCTCTGATTATGCATGAGTCGCATAAGTCAAAGTATTTTATCCACCCTGGATCGAACAAGAGGTACCAAGATTTGAAGAAGCTATACTAGTGGCCCAACATGAAAGCATAAATTGCCACGTTTGTCGGTAAATATATGACTTGTGCCAAAGTTAAAGCAGAATACCAAAAACCATCTGGTTTGTTGGTACAACCAAAGATTCCGCATTGGAAATGGGAGAACATGACTATAGACTTTGTAACAAAGTTGCTAAAGACGACAAGTGGGCAAGATATGATTTGGGTTATAGTCGA
>BQNB010054772.1:0-39405 GCA_026074375.1 Tanacetum coccineum | reverse complement strand
GATCCAAAACTTTAACTCTCAGACGAAGAATCAATGGATTTCATTACAAAATGAGAGAGTTATACCATACCAAGTCGGGTAAAAGAAAATGTCTAAAAAGGAAGATTTACACCTTGTCAAACAATTGATGTTTGAAGGCCTAAATCTCATTATTATTTCATGAGACCACTGATGTTTGAAAGCTAAAGCAAAGACTTACAATCAGTCCAAATATCCTCACTTAGGGTTGAGTAATGAGGGATTTATGGTCTCTCAAAGTCAATTATATTTTTGAGACAGATTATGTTCCAGCTCCTACTCACCCACAAGTGTTTTTTCCAGCTCCTACTGACCCACAAGTGTTTTTTCTTGCATTAAATCAAATGAAGTCTTACAAAAAAGCCAAAAAATAATTTTAACAATTCTCATAGGTTTTATTAAAGACTCAATATCATAAAATAAAACAATCAAAATTCTTCTTACAAGGATTTTAGGTGCAAGATTCAACATCACGTCTTCTTACACCAAGAAAATATCTTTCTTGTGTGATTATCTTTTAAAGCTCCTTCAAAACCTTGGAGTTTTTGTGGCTTATGGAGCTGAGATGATTAGGGGATTTTGAAATGATAGTGAAGTGGTAGAGAGATGTTGGAGAGAGTTCTTGATTGTGTGTTGTAACTAGCTAGGTGTGTTGGGGTTGCCGATTCTAGGGAGAAGGAGGAAGGGATTTGTGTGTAAAGATGGAGAAAGAATTGAAGGGTATTGATGTCACACCTCGACAACGGCGGAAACACGAGGCGTGACGGAGAATTGATAATCACAACACAAGATACAAGATAAAGAAATACTAAAATGCAATCAACATAAGTGTTGTGACATTCTCCGACCACAAGTAAGAACTTGAGTGAAGATACATCAAAGAACACATCACATAGTCTAAAAGCTTACAACCAAATTTCCCATGAAGTGGATGATACTAGTCTCAAGATAACAATTCCCAAAATGCTTAAGTTCAAAATAGAGAGTCAACACAAGGTCTCTCAAAACATGATCTATACATGATTCTCTTAAGGTCTGCTAAAGCTCGCACTTGACTTCACTGATCATTAACAATACTTGAAAATGATACTCGAAAAAGTCAACACAAAGTTGGTGAGCTTATAGGTTTGAAGAAACCCAGTTGTTGTGCCATAGATTTAAGTAGTGGACAATTGTGCAATTTGACAGTAAATACATGCAATAGATTAGTTTCCAACATAGTAACACCATGCTATCATAGATCCATAGATACACAACCGAGATGATACCCTCATCTCAAAGTTCTAGCTCTTAGTTTCCCGCACTCGAAGCCTACCAGCTGGATCTATACATAGGGCAGTAGTTCACAAGTTCCACACAGTAAGTTCCACCAAATCTCTTGTCATTCACATAGCAGTCAAAGGCACACAACATTGTCCAAAAAGATAATAGTCTCGCACAGTATAGAAAACAAGTTCAAAATGATTTTTAGTATCATTTTCCCCCAACGGAAAAGAGTTAAAAAGTGAGGCTACGAGAACTCACCTTAAGCAAAGGTGATAAGTGGCAAAGATCTAGATCAAACAAGCAATGGACTAAGTTTTCAAGCACGAGAGACACTAACAACTTTCTTATGTTTAAGCATATCATGACATTAAGTTGACGTAAGATAAAATTGTATATCAAAGGCACATTCATAACACGAGAGTGTCTAATGGTGCATTAAAAGAATTAATTCAACGTTTTAGAAAAAAACGCGAACACATTGAAATTTCATCACGACTAACACAACTAGAGGGAATAAGATGGTCCAACCACTTAACTCCTAGAATTTCTCACTTTCTATGTTTCGGGAATCACTTATACACATAAACTTAACTAGAAGACGGACGTCATGTTAATAGTCATAGCTGACGAAACTGATTTGGTGATGGATGTCACAAATAGTGATTGTTATTTGCTGACCAAGCGCGCCCTACCTATGTTTTAGTTTGAGTGACACAGAGAACACCTCAATGTCATTCCACCAAAATTTTTATTATGCAAGCATTCATTATCAATGTTTTAAAACCCGAGTTGACCTGACCGGTTAAACCGATTGACCCATGAACCTGCTCGGAGACTGGGCTGGGTGCGACCGAGTTTTTGCTTGTTTGTGAACCGGATTGAGCCGCCAGTTTTCGTTGACCCGGTTTGATAAACCCGGCCGGGTCGTGACCTTTTCTTAAAACAATATAACAAAAACTTTTTTTTCCCATAAACATTAATAAGATTAATTGATAAATTGAAGTGATAATGACTATTGTTAGTTAAAATAGAGTCAAAACTAACTTAAAACTTCAACAAATATTTTTTAATATAGTCTATTACAACTTCTAATAATGAGTTAATTGTTTTTGAAAATATTTGCTATAATAATTTTATATATATACAACTATAAAACTAAAACTAATGAGTAAAGAATCAATATTTTTTATCGGTTCAATTGAACGTAAAATAAATATAAAATCATACAACACTACATATTAAATATATTAAAAATATACATATGTATTGAACCAGTTTGACCCGGCGGTTCAACCGGTTAAACCGATGACCCGTTGACCCGGTGAACCGATCATTAAACAGGGTCAACTAAAAAACCGTGTTTTAAAACGCTAATCATTATAAATACTTTGATTCGTTCAAATAAAATATTTAGATATTAAAAATTAATATTTTGTTTATCTTGTGTAAACTTTAAAGCTATGTGAAATCTTTGAATATACATCAAGAGCCATGGAAAATGTTTTTATCACTTGATCTAAATTTAGAATAGGGTAAAAGCCATTTATTACCAACCTACTTTATCATTTAAACTGTAATGACCACTTACTTTTTTTCGTACTCATTACACCCACGTATATTCAAATTTTGTTCGATATCACCAATATAACCATAAAATGACTATATTACCCTTGTCTTCTTTAACATATTTACAATCATTATTTTTTTTAAAGTACTTTAACAAAAAATTATTTTTTTAAAAGTAATATTTTTTAATCATAATTTTTTTAAAAATTTCGTACTTAAAAAAAATTACTTTTATAGAAATTTCGTACTTTGACAAGTAATTATTCTTTTTTTTTAAATTTCGTATTTTATAAAATCTTAATTTTTTAAAATTAATTTAATTTTTTTTGTACTTTTTAAATTTAACAAAATTTTTTTTAAAAGTTAAGAAAAAATAAAAAAGTTAAAACGTTTTTACTTTTTACTTCGAATTTTTTTTACTTTTTTATTTTTTTCTTAACTTTAAAAAAAATCTAATTTTTTCGTAGAAAAAAAATTAACTTTAAAAAAAAAAATTAAATTTTAAAAAGTACGAAAAAATTAAGATTTTAAAAAGTACGGATTTTTTAAAAAAAAATTTTGTAAAAAATATTAAATTTTTTACTAAAAATAACGTAAAGAAATATTTTATAATTTTTTTTTAAAAGCTTTTGGTAAAAAAAATTAAATTTGTTAAAGTACTTTTTAAAAAATTAAGATTAAAAAAATTATGATTGTAAATATGTTAAAGAAAACAATGGTAATATAATCTTTTTATGGTTATATTGTTAATATCGAACAAAATTTGAATGTACGTGTGTGTAATGAGTACGAAAAAAAATAAGTTGGTCATTACGGTACAAATGAGAAAGTAGGTTAATAATAAATGACATTTACCCTTTAGAATACTTTCATAAGGAACAACAAACTAATTTGCGCTTCACTATTTTCAGTGTTATGTATAGTCAATTTCAGCCACATGTAGCCATCTATGCATACTCACAGTTAGCACTTATAGTCAAAAACAGATCCCTAAATCACAATTATAACCAAAAAGATCAAAAATTTGTACCTGTAGTCACAAACAGATCCATAAATTACACTTATAACTAAAAAAATATAAAAAAATTACTTATAGTAAAAAACAAATCCCTAAATCACACTTATAACTAGAAAATAAAAAATTAGTACTTATAGTAAAAAAACAGACCCCTAAATCACAATTAACACTTAGGGCCTATTTGGTAAGAGCTTTTTTGAAGCTTTTTTAGAGCTAAAAGTTTTTTAATATCAACATAAAGCTACAAAGAAGAAAAAAGCTTTATTTGTTGACATTAAATGAAAGCTTTTATTTTTTTATAACAGCTCCAAATTCAAACTTTCATATGGAAAGCGTTTTGTTTACTTCAAAGTTTTTTGTTCTTTAAATTACTTATGTGACCTCGTATTTATATACACAAATTTAACATCAGTTATATGAGAATAAAATGTGTGCATTCAATGGGCAAACTTAGTCCACAAATACAAAGATAATATACATGTTTGTACTCACCTATAAAGTTATTTACATATATATGTTAACAAAATGGGTTAAAGCTAGAGCTACAGCTAAGAATGGGGCCGGAGCTAGAGCTTATTATACAAGGCGGAAGATGGATTTTATATTTTTATAAAGTTGTTTAGCGAATTACATTAAATTAAATTAAGATATACTTTCCACTTTTGCGTGACAATCCACTATATTTTAAAGAGTATTTAAGTCATTTGAGTGACTAGAAGCCCCCATACGTCCATTTCAATAGGATTGAGCTTATGGTGGCTCATGGCTTATAAAATCTTTCATAAGCATGTAAGAGAAAAAAAAAATCTTACTCCCTCCGTCTTTAAATAAGTGTCCACTATTAACTTTTGAAGTCAAACTTTTGCAACTTTAACCTTAATTTTTTTTGTTATATAATACTTGATGCAAAATATATGAATTGATTTGGTTTTAAATGTATTTTCATTGATATAGTTTTCATTAAGTATTATATAACATAAACAAAATAATTTAATGTCAAAGTTGATAGAAAAAGACTCTAAAAGTCAATAGTGGACACTTATTTTAAGACGGAGGGAGTATTTTATAAGTTAGCTTATTTTAAAAGCTCAAGCTCGTATAAGCCTCTATAAGCCTCATGCCAAACATAATAAATTATGTTAACATGTAAAACCTAATAACTATTTTATGTCTTACATTTGTCTATAATTATTAATTTGTCCTTTTATGTCATTTTACATCTTATAATTACATTTAACAGTTACATACCAAACACTTTTATAAATAAAATAGATACACGCCAACAGGTGTTGTTAAAAGCTTACAGCTTACAGCTTACAGTTTACAGTTTACAGTTTACAGTTTACAGTTTACAGTTTACAGCTTATAGCTAGTTTTACCAAACATACCCTTAAAGTAAAAAAACAAATCCCTAAATCACAATTATAACAAAAAACATAAAAAAAATCAGCCATACAATCAATTATACATAATTAAATCAGCGACATGTATTTATACCAGAATTGAGAATAACTTAAATTCAAAATATTGCTATTTGAACATAACTTTACATAAATATATACAAATTATACACATAAGAATAAATAGATAAGAATATTACTCCGTACCTGGCAAGGGGTTAAGTGGTATTTTCGTTAGTGTTGGAGATGATTCTTATGAATAGTGTGAGAAGATTTCTGATGATTAATGTTTCAATGGAAATGGGGCGTGAATTATGTTGCAAGTATGTTGATAGAAAGCTGAGTATAAATTTTTGATAGCATCTGAAGTTATTCTATTGGAGCAGCACTAATTGGTACTATGCCAGACTTAGTTAAAACTGCAGTTGGAGGAAAATTCCTTCTAGTTTTAGAGAAATTTTGATGATTAGTCCTCATAGCATTATTCCAAACTGGTCTGACTTCCCTTTGACCAGTTTCCTTTTATACATTGTTCACCACAGGTTTTTGTACCATCTTTTTATCATGAAAATCACAATCTTTAATTAAATGGTTAAAACTCCCACACAAAAAACAATCTTTCTTTGTAAACTGAAACCCAACTCCTAATTTCTGAGTTTTCATTTCATTCCAGTTTGTTCTGTTATTCCTAGGATTTTGACTAACTTTCCTAGATTAATTAGCTTGCTCAGGTTTATGTTGAACATTATCAAATACCATTGCTTCAGACTCATCCTCATCACTATCAGAAACCCATTCTTTAGTTATTGGGGGCATCAGTAGTTTTCTTAATCTCATTAGAGAAATTTTCACAAACACTCTTATTGACCTTAACTCCATAGCCTTCAAACTCAGGCTATTGAAACTCCTCAAGACCAGAGTTGGATAAATCAATAGTTGGAGGTATAAATAAGCCTGTAGGTGGAGGTGCAACAACATTATAGCTTTCAAACCCCACTCCTTTTCTACTATTATCATATATTTGGCTCTCTATCAATTTATCTAAGCTCTTAGAAGCACATTGTTAATTTTAATCTGATTGCTCTCTTTTTCTTTCTTAAGTTTTTCTATCTGTATATTAAGAGCATTGATTTCTGAGTCTTTTAATGAGGCATCTCTTTTTAGCACAACAATTTGGTCACAAAACATAACCTCATTCTTCTTGTAGAAGACAAGTTGTTCTTCTACAGAGGCTAGACCTCTTTTATAGGTAGCTAAATAAAACTCAGATTTATTAAACTTTATTCTTAAATTATCATACTGAGTTTTAAGAGTTTTATAGTTTTTAAGACATGTGTTAGAACAAGTTTTGTCATTGAGTACCTCTGAGTCTGAGAAAGCCATAAGAGCCATGTTGGTAGGGACTTCCTCGTCTGCCATAAAGCTCCAATCAAAACCAACTCCATCAATGGCTATCATAGCTTTGGAAGAAGTTTCTTCCACATTCATAGTTTTTCTTGAGCTGTCTTGATTCCTTGGCCTGCTTTCTTGGTTCCTAGGACTTCTGCACTCCTTTGCAAAATGTTCCATCTTATGATAATTGAAACATTCCACCTTGCTATTGTCATATCCAACAGTATCACTCCCATTGATAGTGATCTTCTTACCAGTTTTTTGGTAATACCTTCTTGCTCTCATACTCAGTAATGCTAACTGCCACTTCAAATCCATTTCTTCAAGGTCATCTTCATGGATTTCTTCAAGGTCTTCTTGTACAAGATAAGACCCATGTGGTTGATTGGTCAAAATGCATAGATAATAGCATCACTTAAGTAAGCAGTGTTATCATGAGAACTAGCAGTACTAACTGGTGTGCTGACAGTACTAACTTGAATATTAGCAGTATCAAATTCATTAGTACTGCCAGGAGATGATACAAATGCCATATTCTGAGATCCTGTGCTTGAGCTTGTGGTTACAGTTCTTTTGACCTCTTGTTTGACAATCTTGAAATTGTTGTAGAGATGATCAAAGCTCATTGTGTCAAGATCTGGTTTATTCCTCCATACCACAACATGGGTGTTCCATTCAGAAGGCAGAATTCTTAAGAATTTTAAATTGAGATCTTCTTGACAGATGTTTTCACCCAAGATGGCCAACTAGCTTACAATTTTCTGAAGCCTGTTAAAAATAGAGTTAAGTGACGCTGTGCTAGGAGCATTGAAGTTTTCATACATCTACTTCAGAAGCTTCTTTTGTGTCTTCTTTATGACATCATTACCACCAAATCTAGCTTGTATGGCTTCAAACAAAGTCTTGGCATCCTTGTATTGACTGAATGTCAATAGATGTTCATTGGGAAGTGCCATCAACAACATGCTTCTTGCTTTTACATCATTCTTCTTCTGGTCCTTCTCTTCAGTGGTAACAAGACCTGGTATTGTTAAAGTAGAGGTACCATCTGCATTTGCTGTTATTCGAGCTATAGGTTTGAAAAAATTGCCATTCTCTATGACATCCCATAGAGCATAATCTTGAACTTGAAAGTATTGTTCTATTCTTAGCTTCCACATCTCATAGTTGCCCTGTTTCAGAAGGGGCAACTTTGCAACAGCATTGTTTTGGGCAGTTTCTAGATCCATCTCTTTATATGAATAAAGAGTTCTTCTTGTTTGTTTCTTCTTGATCAAGGTTTCAAAACACAAGCTCTGATACCACTTATTGATCCCCTTTATACAGATCTTTGATTAGCTTGTTAAAGCTTTAGTTATCTTAGATAGATCTAAAACAACTATGATAGAAACCTTGTTTTATATATAAAGATTATACGGAATCTAACCTTTATACACCAGAAGAACAATAAAACAATGTAACAGTAACACAAGAACTTTTCTCTTAACTCACAATATAATGAATGATTCACAAAACAACTATAAGTTTTACATAATAGCTCTTACTTTTCTATATCTCTAACTATGCCGTACGGTTCCTTTTATACACCAAGGAAAAACCCTAATAGGCTTACAAAACGCGTTAAGTGATCATGCATATCTATTCCTAATATATCTCATGCATATCACATAAGCAGTACTAACTATATAATACTAACAGCACTAACTATTAACTAACAGTACTAACTATACTAACAGTACTAATATTTGTACTAGCAGTACTAACTAATATGACTAGCAGTACTAATGACTTAGTTTATTTTCTTCAATCTTTAGTAGCAGCACAAATCTTCAAATAGCAGTACTAAGTCCTTTCATCATTATAAACTTGTAGAAGCTCTTAATTCCTAACAATCCTCCCTTAAACTTGTGATTTATCTCTAAATCCTCAAGTTTCTTGAATTGAAACTTTTTGGCTCTGAGAGGATTCTTCCAAACACTTCAGCTTCTTGGTTTGTTGGCTTCCATGAAAATCTTCATAATTAGATATCTCGCTATCTTACTATCTTCTTTTATTTGCACCCTTTTACTTAGCATCAAATTCATAACTGCAGTTGACAATGGATAATCTTTTTCTATCAACATATAGATGTCATGTCCTCTTGTTGAAGATACATGATGTACTCCACATGTATCATATAGTCTTCATGTCAAAGGATCATATATATATCTTTGTAGCTTCCACAGCGCATCATCTTTATCAAGTTCAAACAACCTCTTCAGTTCAACCCATAAAGCTCTTTCCTTATCTTCAGTAGGTTTTGTTGATCTAAATCTTTCTTTAACTAAACTCCATAATGTAACAAGGTCTTCTCTGTCAAATCCTTTAAGCATATCTTCAAAGACTTAATATGCCTCTGTGATGTTTCTAACCCTGGTAATCTTTTAATATTTTCTTAATCCTTCAGTATGAATTTCCCAGTCTATGATAGGATATTTTACTTGTAAAGCTTCTGCCTTAATTTCTTCTACTGGAACTATCTCCAACATCTTCTTAAGTTCTTCTTCAGATAATTCTTTTGGTTCTTCAGTTGGTTGTTCTTGAATAGGTTCTGACCTTAAAGCTTCAGCTATCCTTAACTTCTTGAAACTCTCTTAAAGTAGTATCTCTTCTGCAATTCTCTTTGTCTTTGTCTTTTCAACTTCTGTATCCTTCTTAAACAAAGTTTGTATCTTATTATACCCTTCTTCAAATATGGGTCTGATCTTATCATAGCTTATTCCTTTGAAGTAACCCATCTTGTATCCAGCCATATTCTTCAAATAAATCAGCATATTCTTCCTTGCTTGAGCTACTGATACTGGTTTCTTCTTAAGAGTTTGATATCTTTTTATAGTATCTGAATATCTTTCTTGAACTTGTTCAACAACAGTATTCTAGTTAATATTATCAGTTTCTTCCCTTTCATCCAACTATTTTTGTAACTCTAGGGCTGTTTCAAAATTAATCCTTTAATGTTCTTCTCTTGCTGCAGCTCTTGCCATTTCTTTATCATTTAGCTTCTAAGCTACCTTTTCATCAGTACTAATTTGTTCTTTACCTTAAACTTCCTCAGCAGTACTAAAAAGACCTCTAGCAGTACTATCTCTTAAACTGTCAGTACTTCTTCTTCTAGTATAGGTCTTTACTCTTTCTCTGGATGCATCTGTAAGGATCTTAGCTGCACTGAGAACACTTAATTGAGCTTTAGAACTCTCTTTGCATTGTTCTTCACCTTGTGTAACTTTTGTAGGAGTAAGCTATTGTAATGTGAATCCTTTACCTAAGTCAATTTCCTCTATTATACTCCTCCTTTGAAGATCATCATCAGTCTGATTCAAATCAATCTCAACTTCTTCATATTCTGTCTCTGTCATCCTCACATGTTTGGAAGTATCCTCTGAAACCAGATCCTCCTCATCATCAGAAATTACCATCCTTGCCTTTCTTCTTTCTATGGTACATTTTAGCTTGGCTTCCAATTGTTTGACCTTCTTCACCAACTTTGTTTGAGCCTTACTATAAATCTTCTTAGTCTGTTTGAGATCGTCCTCCAAGCTGGTAACTTTGTCAGATAATTTGGTACATAATTCTATCAATTCATTAAGTTTCTTGCTGCCCTCATCACTTCCATGTGTGTGACCTCCTGAGAGGGGTGAATCATGGGGGCATAGGAGATGGTGTCTGAGTTGGATGTGATGTGGTAAAGGAATCAGTGATAGGTTTAGTTATAGGTACTTGAGAAGGTTGTTCTTGTGATGTCATTAGTTGAGATGTTGTGGGTTGTGAGGTAGATGGAGAAGCAATGGGTGTGTGTTAGGACTCAACAAAGAGTGTTGGTCCTTCACCCTGACCAGGTTGGTCATGAATCAGCATAGTATCAAATAGAGGTATGTGTACCCCTGAAAAACCTCTTTTCATGTTGCTAAAAAGTTTTTATGTTAAAGAAGGAGCAACATATAATCTATTATGTTGATTAAGAAGCCTTTTCTTTTTATTCAAAATGATTTGTATAAATCATAGATACATCAAAAAATTTGTTTTACTATCTACATTTTTCACCATAACATCAAAAATTAGTTTTGAAAACTTAAAAGTCCTGTTTGTAGCTAAACAAATGATTGCAGTTGCAATATTACTAGAAAATTGTTCCCATGAAGTTTTCTTAGGACTTAAACAATGTAATATGGTATGTATAAAAATTCTCTATTGGGGTGAAAATTTACCTTTTTGAAAAGTAAGTTTGTCATCATTTGAAACATACCCCATTAGAGTGAGCTGATCAAAGATTTCAGTATTAGGCAAAGAACTAATACCATCTGCATCTGCTAATTGGAGATGTCTCCTAACAGATGCTTTAGTAATAGCAATTGTTTGCCCATCAACTGTGACAGTTAGTTGTTGTTCTCCATCATTGACTGTATCGATAGTAATAGTCTGCTAAAACTATTCAATAAGAGAAACATAGATAGTTGGATTTGCAGTTAAAGCATACCTGATATGACTACCAGCAAGAAAGTCTACTATCTGATGAAATTCCTCACTTCTACTTGGCTTTTGAAGAAAAGCCACCATGTTATGCTTGTTGCAGAAGTCCATATTAGCCATGTGTATATAAGTTATGAACAAAATACTAATGTGAGTGCTGGGTTAAGATCGATTTAGAATGAATTAGTGTTTGGTAAAAGCAATTGAGATTTTATAGAGAGTATATAAGGTTTTGAAAGCGGATAAGCGAATAAATTGTATCTTTAGCTTTAAAAGAAATCGTGTAAATAAGGTAAAGATAACAATTATCAAAATTAAGAACCTTATATACTCAGTCAGTTGCGTAAAAACCTCAACGGTAATATTTAAAGAGCTGAAAATCTGTTATTGACCAAACAGTGTAAATGGTAACCCAACAGTACTAATACTAGCCTAGCAGTATTAACTTTTGTCTAGCAGTACTAATATTTTTGCCCATCAGTATTAAGAATTTGCATAGCAGTATTAACTTTTTCTCCAATAATCACGCAACAACATGCCTCTATTAATCACAAACACACTAGAAACAACTAGATAGACATGTGAGAATTCATGAGGATCCATATTTATGCATAACCCATGAATAGAAGTCAAAAACTGTTAACCAAAACAAAATACTACATTTGACCCATTTTTTCCCAAATTTAACCTCAAGTCATCCCACCATCTTAGTTGAAAGTATAGTTTTTGGCAAACTATCAGCCATCAACGGATTTGATTATTCTTTACTAATTGTCGTTTGCCCGGGAATAGCCAATTCTTTCTTGTCTATTAGACATGGTGAATTGATGACCATGTGTTGTGTACAACCAACACTGAAAGGACATTCATGCTATCATCAATATCATCCCCTCAACTCAACCATATAGCATTTTCACCAAATCAGCATATCCATTATTAATCAAATAACCTTTAAGCTCTAAACCTGTAAAATGTTAAGCACAAAGAAACACAATCCAAAACATCTTGCATACTTCTCATAAGAGAATTAGTTTCTCCTGGGGATCCAAGTCATTACTGACTTGAGTCTGCCTGTTGGATCAACATAGTTAAATTGCTTACAACTATATGATCCACTATTTTTGGAGATATGATCTAGTACCTTTATTTTAGGTCTCCAAACCCAACATGCTGACGACTTAACAACATTAATCTCTTGTTCCCCAATAGCACTTGTCACTCTGTTTCCCTTATCAGTATTAACAGAATTTATCTTAGCAGTATTAACTTTGTCATTCAAATTTCTGTTTTTAAGTGTTGTTCGTTGGTAAAAAGGTCTCCTAGATAGTGAATGTGACTTCTAAAAAGCATTTGGTCTGGTTTTTGCAGCATTCACAAAGGATTTAGGTGCAACAGTATTAATAGGCCTAGTAGCACTAACTGGTACTGTACCAGACTTGGTTAAAACTGTTGTTGGAACAAAATTCCTTTTAGAATTAGAGAAATTTAATGATTAACCCTCATATCATTATTCTAAACTGGTTTAACTTCCCTTTGACCAGTTCCCTTTTTCACATTGTTAAACACAGGTTTTTGTACCATCTTTTTATCATGAAAATCATAGACTTTAATTAGATGGTTAAAACTCCCATACACAAAACAAGCTTTCTTTGTAAACAGAAACCCTACTCCTAATTTCTGAGTTTTTATTTCATTCCAGTTTGTTCTATTATTCGTAAGATTTTGACTAACTTTCTTAGGTTGATTAGCTTGCTCAGGTTTATGTTGAACATTATCAGATTTTAATACCATTACTTCAGCCTCATCCTCATTACAATCAGAAACCCAATCTTTAATTATTGGGGCATCAGTAGTTTTCTTAATCTCATTTGAGGAATTTTCACAGACACTCTTATTGGTCTTAAATCTATAGCGTTCAAATTCAGGCTGTTGGAACTCCTTAAGACCAGAGTTGGACAAATCAATAGTTGGGGGTGCAAATAAGCCTGTAGGTGGAGGTGGAACAACATTATAGCTTTTAAACCCCAAACCATTTCTATTGTTATCAGAAATTTAACTCCTTATCAATTTATCTAGGCTCTTAGAGGTATTTTCAAAATTATCCATTTTAATCTGATTGCTCTCTTCTTTTTTCTTAAGTTTTTCTAATTCACATTTAAGCACACTTAAGTCAGAGTCTTTATAGGTGATATCTCTTTTAAGAACAACAATTTGGTCACAAAGCATCATCTCATTCTTCTTGTAGAAGACAAGTTGTTCTTCTACATATGCTAAACCTCTTTTATAAGTAACAAGATCAAACTTAGATTTATTAAGCTTTATTCTTAAATTATCATATTGAGTTTTAAGAGTTTTAAAGCTTTTAAGACAAGTGTTAGAACAAGTTTTGTCATTATATACCTCTGAGTCTGAGAAAGTCATAAGAGCCATGTTGGTAGGAATTCCTCATCTGCCATAAAACTCCAATCAAAACCAGCTCCATCAATAGCCACCATTGCTTTGGTAGAACTGTCTTCCACATTCACAGTTATTTTTGTGCTATCTTGATTACTGTTCCTATTATCTTAATTCCTAGAACCTCTGCATACCCTTGCAAAATGTCCCATCTTATGACAGTTGAAACATTCTACCTTAGACTTGTCATAACCAGCTGTATCACTCCCATTGATAGTGATCCTCTTACCAGTTCTCTGATAAAACCTTCTTGCTCTCATACTCAGTAATGCTAACTGCCACTTCAAATACATCTCTTCTAAGTCATTATCATGGATTTGTTCAAGGTCATCATATACAAGTTCAGACCTATTTGGTTGACTAGCCAAACATGCATAGACAGTATCATCACTTAAGTTAGCAGTACTAACTTAAGTACTAGCAGTGCTAACTGGTGTGCTATCAGTACTAACTTGAACATTAGCAGTATTAACTTCATTTGTACTGCCAGGAGTTGATATAAAGGCCATATTCTGAGAATTTGTGTTTGAGCTTGAGGTTACAGTTCTTTTGACCTCTTGTTCAACAATCTTGAAATTGTTGTAGAGATCATCAAAGCTTATTGTGCCTAGATCTGGTTTATTCTTCCATACCACAACATGAGTGTTCCATTCAGGAGGAAGACTTCTTAAAAATTTAAAGTTGAGAACTTCTTGCGAGATGTTTTCACCCAAGATGGCCAACTGGCTAATAATTTTCTAAAGCCTGTTTGAAATAAAGTCAAGTGACTTTGTGCTAGGAGCATTGAAGTTCTCATACATCTGCTTCAAAAGTGTCTTTTGAGTCTTCTTTGTGGCATCATTACCACCAAATCTTGCTTGTATAGCTTCAAACAAAGTCTTGGCATCCTTGTATTGATTGAATGTTAGTTGATGTTCATTGGGAAGTGCCATCAACAACATGCTTCTTGCTTTTACATCATTCTTCTTCTAGGCCTTTTCTTCAGTGGTAACTAGTCCTGGTATTGTTGAAGTAGAGGTACCATCTGCATTAGCTGTTGTTTGAGCTACAGGTTTGAAAGAATTGCCATTCTCTATAACATCCAATAGAGCATAATCTTGCACTTGAAAGTATTGCTCTATTCTTAACTTCCACATCTCATAGTCACCCTGCTTTAGAAGGGGAAACTTTGCAACAACATTGTTTTGGGCAGTTTCTAGATCCATCTCTTTATGTGAATAAAGATTTCTTCAAGTTTGATTCTTCTTGATCAAGGTTTCAGAACACAAGCTTTGATACCACTTGTTGATCCAATTGAACAGATCTTTGATTAGCTTATTAAAGCTTTAGTTATCTTAGATAGATCTAAAACAAATATGATAGAAACCTTGAGTAATATATAAAGATTATGCGGAATCTAATCTTTATACACTAGAAGAACAATAAAGCAATGTAACAGTAACACAAGATCTTTCTCTCAACTCATAATATATTGAATGATTCACAAAACAACTATATGTTTTGCCTAATAGCTATGACTTTTCTATGTATTGTGTTATAACTTGATATATCTCTAACTATGCCATAGGGTTCCTTTTATACACTAAGGAAAACTCTAATGGGCTTACAAAACGTGTTAAGTGATCATGCATATCTATTCCTAAGATATCTCATGCATATCATATAAGAAGTACTAACTTCTTATACTAACAGTACTAATAAATTAACATTTTGTACTGGCAATACTAACTATAACTAATAGTACTAACTATTATAACTAGCAGTACTAATGACTTAGTTTATTTTCTTCAATCTTCAGTAGCAGCACAAATCTTCAAATAGTAGTACTAAGTCCTTTTAACAGTATAAACTTGTAGAAGCCCTTAATTCCCAACATAAGGTTCCTCCCAGAAGTAAGTCTTGACTTGCAGGAAAAACCTCTTTCTTTTTTCGAAGGTCCAATTCGGGGGAATAACCTTTCCAACAATATAATTAACGAAATCCGCATACCATGGCTCATCGTCTTTAAACTTGGATTTTAGCACCATTAAATGCTCGTCGGAGAATTTATCAGCTATTTCTCTCTTAGTTAACACCTCCATATGCGGATTCTCAACCCTAGATAAGTGATCTGCTGCCAAGTCTTCTTCTCCCTTATGTTTCTACAATACCTTACAAGGGATAGTGAAACTCTTGAGGTCTTTTTCTTTTAATGGCAGTTCGTTAAGCAAGACAGCTGAGCACCTTTCGTTCATTGTCTCCGCACAAGCTTCTTCAAGTTTGGATTTATTCGTCAGTAAATTCTTCAGGTATTTAGAGTATTTTGGTATTTGCACTAGGGCTTCGATAAACGGAATATTAATATCGAGTTGTTTTAGATTCTCCAAAAAAATTTTGTTGCAGTGCTTCTTCTTTTTCTTTTCTCACCCGGTTTGGGAAAGGGATAGATGACTGTTGTGGTTTTACCAATGGTTGAGTAGTTCTTTCAGGAATACTTGAAGATTTATTTTCCACACCATCATCATTTGGTTTTTCCTGCACATCTTGTTTAAATCTAGGATGTTTGTTCTTGTTGATTCCAGTTTCATTAATTTCTTTACTACGGGTGGCTTCGGACGTCATCTTTCCTCCCCTAGTTGTCACTCCTTTGACTTTGTTTTTTGGAATCAAGACATTACTCATAACCTTTGACAATTCGTTTACGTCGATCTTTAGCTCACCCAATAAGTTGCTTCGTTCTTTTAACAAATGGTCGTTGGTGGTTCTAAACTCTTTAATAAGTATTTCCATCTCCTCATGTTAACGTTTACCTTCATCAATGAATTTATCCAACATTTCTTCAATAGTCAACCTCCTTGTAGGGTAATTGAACGGGTAAGGAGGGAAGCAAAAAACGATACCTAAAAAAAGACATAATTCAAAGTAAAACTATTCTAGAAAACTAAACTGGAGAGCTAACTAAAACTGTTGCTGTATCAGACAGTCGATACGTCGTATTCAGTAAATTAGATATACCGTATTGGTGTTTGATGTTGAATACGTTGTATTCACAGAAAATGGATACGCCTTATTCCATAGATAACAGCAAAAAAACAAAACTAAATTTATACTAAAAATACCAATAAAAACAAGAAATTAAACAATCACACTCCCTAGTAGCGACGCAAAAACTTGATGTGTCGTTGTGTAGATGTTATTTTTTTATCGAGTTTTACTATTTATTTTATGCCGACTATACCTAAAAACAACACTCTAACGGGCAGTGTACCCGGTCAAGATGTAGCTTCGTTGGTAAGTAGGGTGTCGATCACTAAGAGTAGAAGCTAACTCTTAATTCTATTGGTATTTTATTTATTTAGGTTTATTATTAATTTACCCTAATTATTCTAATTAGTCTAATTAAACCTAAACTAACGCAAAGGGGGGTTTTCAGCCTGAGCGACTGGCACGAGTTTAGTTCTAATTATCCTAAGGTGATGACAAATGATGCACACAAATGATTAACAAAAGATAGGAAAGCGGTCAAATATGAGGAAAACGTATTAGCCAGTTTAATCTAATAATATGCCTTGATTGTCTATTGTGCAATGATTGTATTAATTCGTTTGTGGTATATCATTCCAAAGTTAGGTGGATCTTCTCCCTAGACTCGAGGTTTGTCGCCAGTTAATCCTATCACAATTAACCTAAACCCACATAAAGCTCAAACCGTTGATTATAATCTATCTAGGAAACTATATTGGTGTTTATATCGAATCCTAGCTCATGGAGGCTTTACCAACTTACTGCTTAAAGGAAATTCATATACTAGTAGTCCACGCCCACTTTACTACCTATGGAAACAGGACGTTAGGTGTAGTCCTAAGTCACCGGCTTAGTCTACCTATCCACTTAACCATAGATTGAAACATGGCTTTCTATTGGTGATCCTATTAGTCTAGCTATATGAATAAGCATTATATATTTCCATCCTGGACTCTTAGCCTACACCCAAACAACACCAAAGTTGCAGCGCATTAATTATGTAGGACTAGACCCAGTTGAATGATAGGGAAAATACATAATTTAGCACATAAACGGGTATGAAGTGATAAACATAATCAACATGCAACGGATAAAGAACAATCGATATAAAGACAAATCAAAACATTATATTATCATAAACATGGCTAATACCTAAAGGTATTAGCCGATAGTCATTGTAACAATACACGAAATCATAGATGAACGATTAAACATAATGCTAACCGAACGCGTATAGTGGAGTGTAGAGATTACAAGAGTTTTCCCATTGATCGGACCACTTCTCAGGACCTTCTTGGTTTCATCGATCTTCTGGAAATTGGACTTGGTAGTTAAAAGCATAATAAAATTCGTATTGAGGTATGGTATTTATAGGCTCTAGAAAAGGGTGGATACGCCATATTAAATGCAGTTAATATGGCGTATAAGGAAATTCCTTGGAGTAAGGACCAAGTTCATTATTAATTGTATTAATTGCAAGATCATTGACTGTTGACTGTATTAAATGCAATATCTTTGACTGTTGACTAGTGAATACGGCGTATTTAATGTCCTGGATACGGCGTATTGGGTCTTGATCCTTGATGGTTTATTTGTGAAGTGCAGGCACGGATACACCGTATCTTCCTTGATGGATACGATATATTGATGTAAAACTAGTTGGTCCTTCTTCGTTGACCAAAGTATTATATACGGCGTATCGTTGATGTGGATACGGTGTATTCTTCAAAGTCAGGCAATGGTCTTTTAGTTCGTCAAGTCTTGGATACGGTGTATGCTTCTAGAATGATATGCCATATAGGATGTCAGAATTAGTAGACTTTCTCAAACTCTTTGTTTCTGCTCCAAAATGCGTGCCTTTTATATAAACTTCACCAATTACTCCATAATCACTGAAAATAACAACTTTAAGCAATTAAGTACCAAATCTTGCAATAATTATATAAAAGTGGGTAAACTACATGGGATAAATGATGCTATAAAGTGATGTTATTTGATGTCATCACTTTGTACCATGCATGGACAACCAAAGCTAAAAACAAGCCTTGTTGTCTCCTCCTTGTACACGTCCTAAATGGGAATCCTAGGGGGTCTCGGGTTCATCTTTTCGTGTCGGGATCACTTAAAAGCTAAAAGTTTGATGATTTACAACGTTAACCAAGTTTAATTAATATTTCCATTGCTTTTAAAATCACTTTTCCATAAATATAGGTTATTTATACGACACATATCACCTTAATTTACTACAAAAATTCAATTTAGATGCTGCCGGCCGGGTCAGGACCGAAAACACGAAATTTTATTTAAAACTCAACCGAACCATCCTCACAAGCGTGAAAACATTTTAAATTCCCAAAATATGCTTTGTCAAAACCAACTTGCTTAAAATTTACACTTTAACGACCGTTACAGTCGTTTACCGAATTTCACAAAAATGACCGTTTTTCTAAAACCTTTCAAATCACACACCAGGAATTTACGTTCTAAACCAATATTTTAAAAATCATGAATTTATCAAACAAATAAGCTCATTACTCACTTCCAAATCACTTAAACTTATTCCCAAACAAACTGTCGTGCCGGTACGCGCTGCGTGACGATTTTTAGGAAATCACGGGAAAGCTTCCTGGAATTACTTAAAATACAAACCAAATACTCCGAAATGGAAATACGAATCAAAAGTGATTCTCTCCCTAAATTCAGGACTCCATCAAACTCCCGGTTAAACCGTAACCGTTTTACGCAAAATAGTCAACTAAAGTCAACTTTTCAGCTTTCATCAGGAAAACCAACAAGATCAAAAGACTTCAAAATACAAAATTATAATATTTTATAATACTTAACCCTGGGCTAATTTCCGGTTATCACAAAATGCACATCCAAATGAAATACCCAAGATAAGAGGGTGATGTGTGCTTAAACACACATCAGTTTTACCTCGGAAAACACTATTAATTAGACTAAAAACATGAAATATGCTTAATAATATTGCAAATATGTTTGGTTTGTGTTTTTATGTCTTGCAGGTACAAATGATTGAAAACGAAGCAAAAACAGAGACTTTCGGTTAAGATTTGAAGACGTTTACGCGTTTTTCTAGATTAAGACGAAGTCGTGAAAATTCCCTGAGCATGCCATTGGAAAGAGCGCGAAATTACGAGTTCAACGGTGCCATCATTGCTTTTTGGGCCGGCCCGTAACCCATTTATATGGGCCGGGCCAGCCCATATATTTTCTAGCTCAAGACAAGGCCCAAAATCCGGCTCAAATAATTAATATACCGAGAATTGAATTGTGAGAAGAGTATTGCCCTTCGCATGTGAGTGGGAATTAAATCAGTAAAATGCGTGTAATGTTCCACTAGAAAAGTTTTCAGCCAATTTGTTTCCTCCATGTGGCAAAGCAATTTGTTACATAATTTTGAAGTAAAAAGAGAAACGGTGGCAGAGTGATATCAAAACCAATAAAAGGAATTGTGTGTTTGAAGAGCTCACATGCCCCTTAATTAAATCCAATCACCTCACGTGCTTTTCCACTCATTCTTTTGGCTCCAGACAGCAAGCGACGCGTGGCAATATATTTACTCTTACCTCAAATTTGAAAGCAACGAGTAATATGAGATGCGTTTATTAAACGCATAGTAATGGACACATGGCATTCATTCATTGGCGGATCGGTGGTCTTTATTGCTGGTAGCATGGGTCAGTACGAGGAAGGTTCTGGAGCCAATGATTGGCTTCATTATGAAGCAATCATCAAGTGTTGAAAGACTAATATACCCTTCGATCTAGGACTCTTATTGGTTGATCACCTGAAAAGACGAAAATACCCTCCACTTACTTTGGGCCTAATTTATTAAGACCATCATTTAATTTTGAGTGTTTTAATGTTTAGTTTAATTTTCACATAGTAGTAGTATGTGTAGATTTAGGAGTAGGAGTAGAATAGTTTAGCTTATTTTGGGATTATTGTAAAAGCTTATTGAAGTTTATTGGATCTTATTGTATTGACTTATTTTTATCAATGAAGATGCTTTTTATTAAGGTTGGTCTTTATTAATGCTTATTATTTCTTTTTGCTTATTTTCTTATGCTTATTCTTCTACTCCTTTTCTTTTGCTTATTTCCAAATAAGCTCATGCTTATAGCTTATTTTTGGATCCGATATCTTAAGCTTATATTCTAATAAGCTACTTTTATAGCTTATTTAGACTAGCTTATTCTATAGTGTTTTCAATTTAAAGCTTTTCGAGTTAGCTTATTCTAGCTTATTTCTTATTGCTTATTTTTTCTAGCTTAATATTTTTTATCTTATTTTTCCAAAACCTTTTAATTTAGTTTTTTTGTCTTATTGAAATAGCTTAATCATTTAGATCTACTAGCTTTAGCTTTTCTATTTCAAAATACTTAATATTTTGAAATTAAAGTTTTTAGCTTATAGCTTATTCATATTGTTTAACCGTTGTTTGAATTGTGATTTGATGGAAACTCATTCTACCTCTTTGGCGTGGAGCTTAAGGGTCTTTTAAGCTTATTTTTTAGATAAAGTTTTAAGCTTTTTAAGTATTTATCTAGCTAATTAGTGAATAAAGTTCATACCTTTACTAGCTAATTAGTTATTTAGATATTAATCAAGTTTTAAGCTTTAGATTTTAAATAAGTTTATTAGATCGGGTGGTTTTGTATTCGATTCGGTTCATCATACGGTTCTATCTGCTTTGTGTTTTTAATTTTAGTAGTTTAGATTTATTTAGCTTAAAATGATTATGTTTGCTTATTTGTTGATTATAATGCTTAGTGAGTAGATTTTATTTATGCTTGTTAAGTGTTAAATTGTTTAGTGAATTAAGTGTGGTTAATAAAATGGAAAATATTGAATAGTGATTTTTGGATTAGTTAAATTATTGTTTTGGTTATTCGAATGGGCAAAAGCCGTAAGAATAATTAGGCATTAATTTAGTAATCGATATCTTGATAAAAGTTGTTTTCAATATAAGCCAACGTTGTGAGAAGATAATTTGTTAGAAAGATATTGATTCATCAATAAGGATTTAATTATATATTTAATTCACATTTAAGGATCTAATCAATACAATCTAGTCACTTCTACTTGACAAGCATATTTTTCTTTATATATTTTTCATCTTATTAGCTTTCTTGTTAATTAGTGTAATTTAGTTTATCGCGATCTCTAGTTTTAATTAAAAATCAAAAGATATTCAAGCATTAAATTGGGAATAGTTTCATGAATTTCAAATTCATCTCTTGTTGGGACACGACATCCGGAGGATCAACTATTACTTTTCCTAAAGTAATTTTTATCCGACGTGATTACTTATATTATATTACTCGACTAGTCTTTCGGGACGAATCAGTTTTTGGCGCTACTGCCGGGGAGAGGTGTATGATCTACACGTGGTGTTTGAAGTTAGTGCCTTGAAGATCTTTTCTTCGAAAAGTTTATTTTCGTACTTATTAAAAATATAAAAATCTAAAAATATTTTCCTTCTTATTTTATTTTAATTTTTCCTTTTCTTTTTATAGATATTAAAAAATGCAAAAAAATATTTTTATTTGTATCATCGTTATAAAAATCTAAAAAATATTCTCCTTTATCCTCTTATTTCATTTAATTCTTATCTTCTTTACCCTCTGATCCGTTTGATTCTTTGACATGTCTTCGTATCGCCATTTTGGTTGCTCGTGGTGTGGAGGTCCGTTTAATGGTGGAAACTGTCCTGGCTGTAGTAGTATAGGATCCGGAAATGAGTTTGTCTATGACCCAAATCCTTATTCTTATAATGAAACACCTAATGTTGGGAATTATACATTCCTGACTTAGTACCGTTAGTTATATACTTAGTACCGCTAGTTATAGTTAGTACTGACAGTACAAAATGTTAAGTACTGCTCAGATAGTTAGTACCGTTAGTATAAAATAGTTAGTACCATTTAAGAGATATGCATGAGATATTATAGGAAAAGATATGTATTATCTTTTACGCGTTTTGTAAGTCTGTTAGGGTTTATCCTTGGTCTATAAAAGGAACCCTACGACATTAGAGAAGATATAGATCTCACATACAATCTCATATCTCATAGTTAGTAATCTGTAATCGTGTTAGCAGATTAATACAAAAAGTTTAGTTATCAATATTCATTGTTCTTCTTAGCATTATAAGTTAGATTCCGCATAACTTATAGTGTTTATAGTCATTGTTTCTCCTGTAGTTTGTGTGAATCTATTCATATTAGCTACAACCCTTAACAAGGTAGAAAGATCTATATTCAAAGGGATCCACAAGTGGTATCAGAGCCTGTAGAGAAACTCTGAGTAAGAAGAACAAAAACCAGTTATAAACCTCTATCTTACAAAGCAATTCAATGGCTGGATCAGAAGATGATATTCCACCACCACCACCACCATCACAAACACCAACACAACAAACTCCTCACACTGTTTCAACCATCAAACTTCCTATTCTTAAGAAGGGAGAATATGACATATGGGCCATGAAAATGGAACATTATTTGGCCCATACAGGGGGGGGTACTATCCAATCTGGGAAGTTATTTCAAAGAGAAATTGTCACGTGAAGTCTCACTATTACACATGGGATTAATAAAGGTTCTGCCTCCCAAAACTGCATAAGAAATTTTAGCCAGAGAAAGAGAAAGAAAAGCAAGGACCACTTTGCTTATGGCTTTTACCAGCAAGACATCTAGCTAAATTACATAAAATGACAGATTGCTAGGAGATTGGGAAGTTATCAAATCTAGATTGGTGAAATGAGAATCAAAGAGTTGCAGAAGTATATTCTAAATCAACAGTTTGAAGGCTTCTCGTATCAAACACAAAGGGCTATATAAAGCAAGACAGGTTTCAGAGTCTTCTGAGTCAACTAGAGATTCATTGCAGCGTCTCAACTGAAGAAGCAAAGCAGAAATTGCCTTAGGTCCTCTACCTTCTGCCTGGTCTCAAGTTTCCTTAATCATGAGGACCAAGCCAGGAGTGGACAGTCTCAGTTTTGATGATCTGTATAATAATCTTAGAGTCTTTGAGTCTGATGTTAAAGGCTCTACTGCATCATCCTCTAGCACACAGAATGTGGCATTCGTTTCAGAGAACACTAGCAGTACTAATGATGTTAGTACCGCTTATGGTGTTTCTAACTCTTCTGGTCATAACTCACAATATGAACATACTTCATCATACTCCTTACTTGCAAATCAATCCAGTTGTCCATAATTGGATCATGAGGATTTGAAACAGCTTGATGAGTTTGATTTAGAAGAAATGGACTTGAAAATGGCTGGTAAACCATGAATTTCCCAAGAGAAATGAAAAAATTCTACAAAAAGACAGTGTATAAGCTACAATTTATGATGCCAAGGAACCGTTAATGGTTTTTGGCCAAAACCAAAGTCGAATGCTATAGTTGTCATAAGACATGGCATTTTTCTAGAGAGTGCAGATCCAAAGGGAATCAAGATAGTAGGAGGATAGATACTTGGAACACCAGGAATAAGGATAAAGAAAATGGGAGAAGATCTGGTAAACAGGAGGACTCTAAAGCTTTGGTGACTCTTGATGGAGAAGGTGTTGATTGGACCAGTCACTCAGAAGATAAACAAGAGAACTATGCTTTGATGGCTTGCAGCAATTCAGGCTCAGACACAGAGGTAACTTCTTGTTCAAATAATTGGCAAAGAGTTTTATGCTAAACTTAAAATTGTAGGATACAAGGGAACAACTTAGAAATGCCCAGAAGTACGAGAATACAGGCAATACTTAAGCTTTAAGTGTTCCAAGTATCTCTCCTCCTACTATCTTGATTCCCCTTGGATCTGCACTCTCTAGCAAAATGCCCTGTCTTGTGACAACTATAGCACTCGACTTTGGTTTTGTCAAAACCAACCGGTTCCTTGGCATCAAATTGTAGCTTTCTACCTGTCTTTTTGTAGAACTTTTTCATTCTCATGGAAATCATGGCTACCTGCCATTTCAAGTCCATTTCTTCTAAATCAAACTCATCAAGCTGTTCCAGATCCTCATGATCCAATTGTGGACAACTGGATTGATTTGCAAGTAAGGAGTATGATGAAGTATGTTCATATTGTGAGTTATGACCAGAAGAGTTAGAAACACCATAAGCGGTACTAACATCATTAGTACTGCTAGTGTTTTTTGAAACGAATGCCACATTCTATGTGCTAGAGGATGATGCAGTAGAGCCTTTAACATCAGACTCAAAGACTCTAAGATTATTATACAGATCATCAAAACTAAGACTGTCTACTCCTGGCTTGGTCCTCATGATTAAGGAAACTTGAGACCAGGCAGAAGGTAGAGACCTAAGGAATTTCTGATTTGCATCTTCAGTGGAGACGCCTGCACCATGAATCTCTAGTTGACTCAGAAGACTCTGAAACCTGTCATAGCCTTTATGTAGCCCTTCTGAGTTTGATACAGAGAAGCCTTCAAACTGTTGCTTTAGAATATACTTCTACATCTTCTTTGATTCATCATTTCCACCAAATCTAGATTTGATAGCTTCCAACATCTCTTTAGCATCAGTCATTTTAAGAAATTTAGCAAGATGATCTTCTGGTAAAGCGATAAGCAAAGTGGTCCTTACTTTTCTTTATTTTTCTTTGGCTAAAACTTCTTCTGCAGTCTTAGGAGGCAGAACCTTTATTAAACCATTTGTATCAGTTGAGACACTCACGGGACCATTTCCTCTTTGAATAACTTCCCAGATAGGATAGTCTGTATAGGCCAAATAATGTTCCATTTTCATGGCCCATATGTCATATTCTCCCTTTTTGAGAATAGCAAGTTTGATTGTTGATACAGTGTGAGGAGTTTGTTGTGCAGGTGTTTGTGATGGAGGTGGTGGTGGTGTAATATCATCATCAGATCCAGCCATTGATTAGATTTGTAAGGTAGAGGTTTACAACTAGTGGGTTTTAGTTCTTCTTAATCAGAGTTTCTCAACCTGCTCTGATACCACTTGCAGATCTCGTTCAATATAGATCTTCCTACTCTGTTAAGAATTGTAGCAAATATGGATAGATCCACACAAACTACAGGAGAAACTCGACAATAAATGCTATAAGTTATGCCAAAACTAACTTATAATATTAAGAAGAACAATAAACATTAATAACTAAACTTTTGTATTAATTTGCTAAAACGATTACAGATTACTAACTATGAGATTGCTTTTTGGTGAGAGATATATCTTTTCTAATGCCGTAGGGTTCCTTTTATACACCAAGGATAAACCCTAACCGACTTACAAAACGCGTAAAAGATAACACATATCGTTTTCTATAATATCTCATGCATATCTCTTAAACGGTACTAACTATTTTGTACTAACGGTACAAACTATTACTAATACGGTACAAACTATTATTGACAGTACAAACTATAATTGTTGGTACTAACTATTATAACTAACGGTACTAAGTTAGGAAAACTATAATTCCCAACAAGAACAAATCACAAAGATTATTAGAACTGTTTATTTCCCTGTTTTCTCTCTCAAATGGAACCTAAGAAAGTGTTTCAAGCTCTAGAAGATCCAAGTTGGATAGAAGCAATGCAAGAGGAGCTTCTACAATTTCAACTTCAGAAGGTTTAGACACTGGTTAATCTACCTAATGGCAAGAGGGCCATTGGAACAAAATGGGTCTTTAGAAACAAAAAGGATGAGAGATAGATTGTAGTGAGAAATAAGTCAAGACTGGTTACACAAGGTTATACCCAAGAAGAAGGAATTGATTATGATAAGGTTTTTTCTCCTGTTGCTAGGATATAAGCAATCAGGTTATTCTTGGCCTATGCATTATTTATGGGATTTATTGTGTACCAAATGGATGTAAAGAGTGTCTTCTTATATGGTACTATTGAAGAGGAGGTTTATGTGTGTCAACCTCCTAGTTTTGAAGATCCATAGTTCCCTGACAAAGTGTATAAGGTAGAAAAAGATTTATATGGTCTACATCAAGCTCCTAGAGCCTGGTATGAGAGCTTGTCTACCTACTTAATTGAAAATGGATTTAGAAGAGGAACTATAGATAAGACTTTGTTCATCAAGAAGGACAAAGGTGATATCTTGTTAGTACAGGTGTATGTTGATGATATCATCTTTAGGTCAACTAAGAAGGCCCTATGTGATGAGTTTAAAGGTTTGATGCACAAGAGATTCCAGATAAGTTATATGGGGGAACTCACTTTCTTCTTAGGGTTACAAGTACAACAAAAGAAGGATGGAATCTTCATTAGCCAATAAAAATATGTGGCTGACATATTGAAGAAGTTTGATTTTACCACTATGAAGACAGTAAGCACTCCCATGGAACCTAACAAGGCATTGATCAAGGATGAAGAAGCTGAAGCTGTAGATGTTCATTTATACATATCAATGATTGGTTCATTGATGTACTTAATAGCTTCTAGGCCAGACATAATGTTTGTTGTTTGTGCTTATGAAAGGTTCTAAGTTACTCCTAAAATGTCACATCTTCATACTGTGAATAGGATCTTTAGATACTTGAAAGGTCGACCTAAATTAGGCCTTTGGTGTCCTAGAGATTCACCATTTGACTTGGAAGCTTTTTCTGATAGTGATCATGCTGGAGCTAGCCTTGATAGGAAATCTACAACAGGAGGTTGTTAATTTCTTGGTAAATGTTGATTTCAGGCGAAATGAAAATGAAGCAGACAAAAGTTTTCAAATTCCTACTACTGAATATATTATGGTAGTTGCTGCTAATTGCTATGGACAGGTGCTATGGATTCAAAATCAAATGCATGATTATGGGTTTAACTTCATGAACACCAAGATTTTCACTGATAATGAAAGCACCATTTGTATTGTGAAGAATCTAGTATTTCACTCTAAAACCAAGCACATAAAGATATGACACCATTTCATCAGAGATTGTTATGAGAAGAAGTTGATTCAAGTGATTAAGATTCAAACAGACCACAATGTTGCAGATCTTCTCACAAAGGCTTTTGATGTTAGCAAGTTTAACTTTTTAATTGCTAGCATTTGATTACTTAATCTTGAAAGTATTATTTGAAGGGAGGTTTAATGATTTATAACAGTTCTTTAACTTTTATTCATGGGTTATCATAAATATGTATCCTCAAGAATTCTAACAGTCTATCTAGTCTTTCAAGTGTGCTTGTGATGAAATAGAGCATGTGTTTGTATAATTATAAAAAGACATAGTTAATTACTGTTAGATATCTCTTAGTACAGCTAGGCTTATTTTAATACTTCTGATGAAACTCATGTACAAAATTTGATGCTGCTAGCTAGTTTAGTGCTGCTTAGATGGGTTTAGTAATAAGATTGATGATTAGTATTGGGTTTCTACTGGTAACTATTTTATTTATATTGCTACAAAAGTTAGTACTGCTGGGCAAAAGTTAGTACTACTAGGCAAAAGTTAGTACTGCTGAGCCAAACTTAGTACTGCTTGTTACCGTTAATACTATTCGGGGCATAATAGATTTTCATTAATTAATTATAACCATTGAGATATTTTCGCCAACAACTTCGCTTATAGGGGTTTATATTTGGATAATTCTTGACCTTTATTTCTTTTATAAGTTTTACTTCAAGATAAAGATTCAACTTTATTCAGTCGGTCCAATCACACCCTTAAGCTCTCTTTATAATATCTCAATTAACTTTGTCAAACCCTCATACTCTCATCAACGAACTTAAACCCATAACCCTTCTAATAAATCAATCACTATATGGCGGATTTGAAGTTTATCGATCAACATAATATGGCTGCTTGTTTGGAAAAGACAGAGGAGAACGCTGAGTTTCATCAGATAGTGGACTTCCTCTCTACATGTTCGATCAATTATCCTCTCACTGTAAGTCCCACTATCTATGCTTCTTACATTGAACAGTTTTGGAATATTGCCACTTCCAAAATAGTTAATTCAGTGAAGCAAATACATGCTATTGTTGATAGCAAGGCTGTTTCATATCAGAATCATCAGTGAGAAGTGATCTTCTCTTTAATGATGAGGATGGTTTTGCTTGCCTAACAAATGATGAAATTTTTGAAAACCTTGCATTGATGGGATATGAACAGCTTTCTACAAAACTTACTTTTCAAAAAGGTTTATTCTCACCTCAATGGAAATTTCTTATACATACCATCCTTCATTGTATAAGTTCAAAATCAATTGCTTGGAATGAGTTTTCAACTAATTTGGCTTCAGCAGTTATATGTCTAGCAAAGGGTCAAAAGTTTAATTTTTCTAAAATAATTTTTGATGATTGAATTTGAGGAACTTTGATCCAAAGAGATTTTAATGACCAAGGTTTTTACTACTCTATTTTGATAACCATCTTAAAGATTTACCATAACCTTATAGATGATATTTAAGAGACACCCTAAACACACCCAGTAAAAAGGATTCATCTAGATATGGCAAGAAGAATTTAAAAAATTTCAAGAAAAGTTACTTCCACTTTTTTGACGCTCGCATGTTGGGCAAAACTAAGCCACCTGAAGGTGAGAGGTTCAGCAAAACCCCCTGAGACCTCAACCCATACCCCTACCTTACAGCCAAATTGTTTCAGAACCCAAACAGAATCACTTCAAATGAGAACACCTCAACAGTTTCCAGAGACTTCAAACTAAGCTCACATGAGCAAATACTCCCATCTCCATCTTACAATATCAATGAAAACAAATCAAGAGACTCAAAAACATAAATAGAGAGCAAAAAGGTCCACTGAGTTTACCTTAAACCATGAGTCCTCTAGACTATGATCAGATGAGCTGTCTATAAAGATAATGGGTACAGTATGGAAATGGCCTTATCACTACTGATGCTAGCTTATTGCAGCACATGACAATGATAACATCCTTAAAACCCAATCCATGGCAATGTCTAATGTTCCTCTTTCTCAAGAAATTGGTTCAGGTGACAGACCCAGGCGCCAAGATACCACATTGAGGGGTGCAGATGCACAAACTAGGCCTGAGACTGCATCTAAAATGTCCCGTGACCCACCTCTCTCAAAAGTTAACACATCTGGACGTGGAAAGGATAGTATGGAATATCATGATGATTTGACGGATTTTGTACCACCTACACCTCATGATTCACCTCTCTCAGGAGGTAACACACCTGGAAGTGATGAGGGTAGAATGGAACTAATTCAGGAATTAATGGAAACTTGTACCTCATTGACAAAAAGGGTTCTTGCCTTAGAGGAAGCAAAGACTGCTCGAGACAGAGTGATCACCAGATTGAAATTGAGGGTCAAGAGGCTGGAAAAGAATATAAAGGCAAAAAATCTACAACCTATGAAGAGAAGACTGTTTAAAGGCAGAGTTGAGACTTTTACTGACAAAAGTTTGGGTGAGGATGCATCCAAACAGGGGAGGAATGATGATAAAACAGAGGAGCTTAACCTGACTGATGGGGCTGATACAGAAGTGATTGTGGAAGACAAGGGTAGTGGTGAAAAAGGTGGTAGTACTGCTGCTAGTGGTCCTGTGAATGTTAGTGTTGCTACTCTATCTACTCCTCCTACAACAACAACTATATTTGGTAATGAAGATCTTACTATTGCTCAAACACTTATGAAGATGAGAAGTGAGAAAGCAAAGGAAAAAGGAGTTGTTCTCATAGATGAAGAAGAACCTCCTAGACTAAACAGATCAACTACAACACTTCAACCTCTTCTAACTATTGATCTAAAAGACAAAGGTAAAGGTGTATTGGTTGAAGAAGAACCTGAGAAACCAGTAAAAGTAAAAAGAATGGATCAAGGGTTAGCTCAAATTGAAAGTGATGCAGAGTTAGCTCAAAGATTACATAAGGAAGAGTTAGCATAGTTGGATAGAGCACAAAAAGAAAGACAAAAGCAAGAAGAAGGTACTAGTGCTGCTTTAGCTAAAGAGTTTGATAAAATTCAAGCCAGAATAGATGTTGATCATGAACTGGCTGTAAGACTCGCACATGAAGAGCAAGAAAAGTACACAATTAAAGAAAGAGCCAGATTGTTAGCAGAATTCTTTAAAAGAAGAAAGAAACAATTGGAAGTAGAAAGAGCAGAGGCAATAAGGAACAAACCACCTACAAGAACTCAAATCAGGAATAGGATGATTACTTACCTCAAACATATGGGTAAGTACACTCATCAACAACTAAAGCACAAGAACATTGAAGAAGTTCAGAAGTTATATGAAAGAGAGAAGAAGTGGATTGATGACTTTAAGCCTATAGATGATGACAGTCAACAGCAAGCAAAAAAGCACTAAAAAGAGACCAAGAACAGATTCTGAAGAAGAAAGTTCCAAGAAACAGAAACTTGAAGAGGATAATGATGCTGAAAAAGAGGAGCTTAGAGATAGTATAGATGTAGTTCCAAGGGATGATGTTGCTATTGATGTTGAATCTCTGGCCACCAAATATCCAATTGTTGATTGGAAGACACATATTTTAAATGAAAATATGATGTATTATCAAATCATCAGAGTAGATGGAAGTTCCAAGAATTACAAGATATTCAGTGAGATGCTTGATGATTTTGACAAAAAAGATGTGATAGATCTACATAGGTTTGGGGGTATATGGGGGGGGGGGGGGGGGGGGGGGGGGGGGGGGGGTGATGTATATGAGATAACAAGTCTAGAAGGATATGACTTGTTACTTTGGGGAGATCTGAAGACCTTATTTGAACCTAATGAAGAAGATTAAATATGGAAGAATCAACAGGACTACAACTTGATAAGCTAGAGATTGTTTGACTCATGTGGAGTTCATGGAGTTGCTATTCACATGATGATTGAGAAGAAATATCCTCTAACTCAAGAAATGCTTTCAAGGATGCTAAATTGAAGACTAGAGGTTGATTTTGAAAGTGAGATGGAATTTGAGCTTCTCAGATTTACAAGATCACAACTTCAAAAGTAAAAGAGTGTTTGGATACATCCTCCTAATGATGAAGATGTTGATACTGAAGAAACTTGATGATTAACAAGGTGAATATCAAGTTTAGGGGAGGATTGTTGGGAATTGAAGGCTTCTGAAGTTACTACTATTAGTTTTGGAAGTTAATACTGATGGTTCAAAATTGTGCTGCTTTTGATGTTTAAAGAAAATAGTCTAAGTTATTAATACTGCTAGCTATAATAGTTAGTGCTACCAGTACATTGTTAGTACTGCCAGTATAGTTAGTACTGTTAGTTAATACTTAGTGCTGTTAGTCTTATATCGTTAGTAATGTGTGGTAAAATCTATATATCAAACACGTTTGATTCTTGGATCCGGCTAGTTTTAAGAGAGAGAAACACCTAGAGAGAGAATAGTTTAGAGAGAGAAAGTGTTTCTTGTAAATGATTATTTTACTAGCTTCTCTCTTCCAAAGTTGGAAGAGACTATATATAGAACTTACAATATACCGGGTATTTGAACCCGACTTAAACCGAAAAACGTACTATAAACTATTAAACTACGAGCTATATAAAACAGTAAAATACACGGGGTGACCGAGTCTTTTTCTAATATCCAACAATCTCCCCCTAAGGGAGGTCACCCTGAAAATTCCAAACATTATTACTTTCCGTCATACTCGTGGACATTTAATATCATAAACTGTTGTGTAAGATCTTTTGATTTATCTTACACATGTCTTTGACTGTGATCTTGAGCTTTCTTGAGATCATTGCCCAAACATAATCTTACATCATCTTGTAATGGTTCGCCATCTTGTGCACTTGTGAATGAATACTTGACATCAGAGTTTGCGGAAGCTTTGACACCTTTATGAGGTTTTTCATAACATCATAACAAGTGTAGGTCGTGTCTGAACATTTGGTTATTTACTTGACATCTCAGGAACTCGGACTTTCCATCTCTATCTCCATCTTTACGATATCCTGTAATGAAACAGTTAGTACTAAAGAGAAAATTGATTTGAAAAGACATTCTAAGTGTTTCTTATAAAAGACTTTTGTAACACTTCGAAAGTTTTGAATGTTTGTCAATGCTATAATAAACCGTCAATTCTATACTTGGAACAAGTTTGATTCACTACAGAGTCGCACATTGTTTCTTTCCAGATGACACAAGTTTGATTTGTAGAAACTCACAAGCCACCTACCTAGAGCTTTTTTTATGTGGCACTAGCAGTAAATTCCTCTTCATGTGTGAAAAACTCACTGTAGTTCACTTCGAAGTACAGCAATTATCACAAGATAGATGCGTAGGACTTCTTATTATGGACTTGTTTCACAGTGTGTGAGAGACAAGAAAATTGTTGATGTGTCCTAACGAGATTAACTGACGATCTCTTGGCTCTAGACTCAATAGTGCGTTTGGTTTTTAAATTTATGGGGGAGGCAGGAGCTAGACGCCACCATATCAATATCAACTACTCGTAAGAGGAGACAAGTTCAATAGAAACATGTGTGATTTAATCTCCGTGAGAAATGAAACAGAAATCATTTTGAAATCAATTCAGAGGTTGGCTTGGGGAGGTTGTGCAATCATCACTGGGTCCATGATGCCAATCATCAAAGTCATCAATCATCAATAGTGATTCTGGCAGCATAGACTTGACCCGGTTTCTGCCTAAGTTCAAGTAAGGGGCTTCTTTCTTTAGCAAACCCTTTATCTTTACAATTCTTTTTATAATCTTCAACCCCTATCAGTGCAATACCGTGAACTTCATGACTATAACCTTGTTGGAGGTTTATTCCAGTTCTAGCTCTAATCACAAGTTCGGCACTTTCCCTTATTCTCAAATTACTCCTATTCCATGTCATACCTAAGGACTTCAACACTAACTAGTGGATTGTCCCTTGGTAGATCCTCCGGTTTAGGTTTTGGATCTTCGGGAATAGTGACCTAACCATACCATGCCAAAATTAATCCAATTAAGTAAATATGCATGGTCCGAGTTTTATGGTACCGTTCTCCTTTTACATAAAACATTGAAAATTCAATTGAGGCACTTATATGATATAACTATACAAGCGTTTTAGTACCTCGATCGTTTTTGATTTTCGAAATGCTACCCCCTCAAAAAGGTTGCTTCGGTATTCGAAATTGTTTAGCACGTTAGGCGTAGTATATGAGATCTTAATAATCACAGTTATTATTACCACATATTTTAATCACATTTTCTCCCCTTAATTCAAAAATTTTAAACCCTTTGATATTTTGGATATCAAATGATTTAAATATGTTATAAACTTGGGGAAGAAAAAGTGTGGCCTATAAATCGCTAAGCGTGTAAGAGACGTATAACTGGCTCCCCCTCAAATCGGTGAGGGATATAAATTAATCCTACACCTACCCATCAATAGAAAACTAAGCTACTAATGATACAAGGTATATTATTCACAGTAAGAAATAAGCTTGACGCTTTTGATTGTACAGAACGATATCGTCACGTTGTTCTGTTGGATCACCTGTAAGTCAAATATTTCTTAACTCTTCCTCCATACAAAGCTTACCAGACTTTCGATTAGATCCTATCTGATCTAGTAGTCTTTTCTCGATAGCGTTGATGAAGTCTTAGCTTTCTTCTCTTGTCATCCCTGACCACTTCCCAGGTCTCCATGCCTGAGTTGTACTCGAAACAGAGCAAGTCTTTTAACCATTTGGTCCAGCTTTTCCATGACCTCTATGTCAACATCCCATCACTAACCTTGTGAAGCTCATTCAGCCTATCAGCTTTTCTTTTGATTATTTCTGGTCTCTGTTAGACAACTGCTCTGGCTTGGTGTGACGATCGTATAGTCCTTCTTTGAAGTAATAGTCCCGGACTTGCATCCCAATAGGACGTTCAAGGTTGACCTTTGTTTTGATACTTTCAATCCCGAGTTCAATTCCCCCACACGATTCCAATCACCTGGTTTTCTTAACCACATGTTGGACGTGGCAGTGTGAAGACTAGTCTTGTCTGTCTTGGGCAATGGATGAGTATTTTTCTTGGATAATGAGAAGGAACCCTATTCTTCAAAATCGTTTGGATGAAGAATCTTGAAATCCTTTCCGAGATCTTGTATTCCTTGGTAATACAGCTCTGTCTGAAGAATGATCCTCTGCGGTAGTTACTATCCATATATTTCCAAACACTTTGACAACTTACTACCTGAGAATTCGCGATTTGCGATCTGAAACTGCTTCACGATCAGAGGACTCACTGTGTAATGTTGATATAGAATTCCTTCCTCCTAAACCACTCAGTGAGTGATGCCATAGACCGCAACTGATTGGTCATATCGCGTTCCAACTCTCAACCCAGAACGATGGAAATAGTTACTTCAAGGCCGAAGTCGGAGGTACCGAAGCGGCTTTAAGCTATGGATTATGGATAAGCAATTCTTCGCGTCATTGTCACCTTCAGAAGAAGTCCAGAACCCTGTTGAAAAAGAATTGCGTTGAAAGGGTGTGGATACCTTACCGGGTGGACCTCCTAATGGCAGTGTGTTCAAATATATTTCACAGAAATTTGATGACCCTCAGGATTACTCCAATCGACCTTAATTTGTCAGCAAACTTGAGGCATTCAATCCATCTGATATTGAGAAAGACACTGTTCTTGTGAAAGGCTTTAACAAGGTTGAAATGATTGGTCCTTCTAAGTCCCAGCTTTGCAGAGCTTCCTTCTTATCCCCGTTCGTTTACAGAACGCATTTGATGAATGACCCAATATCATACGTCTTCATTTGAAGCTTGTTTTCCGCAGGAGACTTATATGTTGTGGCGTACGCATTTGCCCAGTTGTGTTCTGTGCTCCGGGAAATCATTCGGGGAGAATTGTCCATTCTAGTTTCAGGCGTAGCAGGACCTCTCACTTTCTGGAATTGGCTTAACCACGTTATGTGTCGACACCTTGTGAATGGTGATCATTTTCAGTGTCCTCCATATCTGAGTCAAATCCTTTCATCCTGTTTGATAAGTCATCTGAAGATGTTCAGAGAGTTCTGATTCGGATCAGATCAGAGCATCGAAGATTCAGCACCAGTATCTCTATGTGTCTGTGATCTGCCATCCATGTTGAGGAGAAAGATGGGTGTTTGTTATGGACTGCAGAGCATCAGACTCCCTTGGCTTCCTGTGTCACTGTTGGTCATCATCTTTCCGGAAGTGGAGTTTAGCTGATCCCAGAGTGCGGCAGAAATCAGATCGCTCTTATTCTTTGTAACTTGCCCTGGTTTGATCCAGACTGAAGGGCCTTCATCATCAACATCGTCTTCATCACATCACTATCATGTATTCACTTGTGGTCTTATACTTGGTCTGCAACTTCCTTATCATTGCGTCTTCATCCGCTATCAAAGCTACCATGAGAGCATGGAGTATAGACGGTAGTTTGGATAGTGTTTTTGTTGGCAGACATCTTCGTTATTCATAGTGAACTGAAAGAGCACTCTTTAGATCAAATTCTTCAAGATCAACTTTATCAGTTGACCTGATGGAGTAAGTTGAATCTTATTCTCCCACTTGTTTCTATTAGGAGGCGTTTATACTCTCCTTCGGAGTCTTTTCAGTGCATGATTCTTGATAGACTCTGGGCTCAGGCAACACAGAGTAATTTCACGATTAAATCGGCAGTGGTCTCCAAGAACCGAAGGAGACACATCAAGTTTGTACCTAGAATATTTATCAACAGCCGTAGGAACTTGGGCTCTTATTAGACGCCAATAATCATTCTTCACTTCACGTTCTACTTCAGACATCTCTTGTTCCAATTTTGCTACTCTTAGCTGAAGGGCGATGAATGGAGTGATTTCAGGAAGAGATGTGGTGATTGTTGTAGCTTCAGTGTTGATTGGTGGAGGAGTGACCAGCAGTGATGGTTCTGAAGATGTGACATTTGTGAAGGGAGCAATCAAGGGAGGGGTTGACATTACTGTCTGATGACTAGAATCAGGTATATTGGAATCAAACTCCTCTCTAGCTTTAGATTTCTCCTGATCATCTTCTGTTGGTTGGTCATGAAGAAATTGATCCCCAAAGTTAACAGTGTCATCGAGATTTTTCAGGGAAGACATAGAGCCAGAATGACTTTCTGGTTTATCATTGATGACACGTTCGCCTGTTATGAGCTTCAGGTTTTCATGAACCTTTGGGTAGGCTGTTGCAATGAATTCGTCATCCATGTGCTCAGGGTTTGGTCCAGCAAGAGACACATGTAATTTTCCAGACTTCGATCCAGTCTGGTCTTCTTGCATGGGCTCAGGGTCTGGTCCAGCCTGAGCCTCATGAGCTTTCTCAGGGTCTGATACAGGAATGCTTACTCCTGAAGTTACGGTAGACGAGATTATTTCACCTTGAACTTTGTCACCTTTAGGAGTACCAGATTCTGTATCACTTTCAGTTCTGTCTGAATCAGATGTTGATGACGATTCATGTACCACTTTCTCTGAGGTATCATCTTCAGGTTGAGAAGAGGGACCAGTTGTTGAATCAGGCGGAGTTTGATCATGTCTGGCAAATACAAACTGTTCATTAGTTCTTTTCTTCTTAGACAGATTGACCAGGGAATGTGTTACTTGTTTTTCAGTAACAACTGCTTCAGAACCTGGTTCCCTGATCGTTATTCCTCTAACTGGTGCCCCACCTTGTGGCAGAAGGGCAGGATCTAAGCTAAGCTTGATAGCTCGTTCCAGGTCTGCATCATCACCTTCTCCTTCTCCCTTTTCCTGAGGCGTTTCCAAACTCAACTTCATAGCTAGTTCGAGATCAGGATCATTACCTTCTTCGTGAGGAATAGTTTCTTGTCGATCTTCATCATCTTCGTCAACAAGTTTGAAAGTCAGCTTTCCCTTTCTCACTTTTTGTGGAAGCTTGCGCTTGGAAGGTTTCTTTGTAGGTGGAGGAGCTGGCTTGGTTTGTTTGACTGGTGTGGTGGTTGTCGTCTTTTTGGGAGTAGCACGCTTTGTTGCTGGTTGCCCGCTTGCACTTTCTCGAGGAGTTTTCTTGGTATTCGCAGCAACCATTTTCAGATAGTTGGGATAATAAGGGGATTGTTGGATGGCTTCAGTTATCAGGGGATCGGGGATTGCCATTCCAAACACTTCAACTGTCTCACCTTTAGGGACAAACTTAAGATTTCCTAAGACATAATCATCGCCAGTGTAATGAATAGCAGAATCAGGACGACGATGGATGTTGTTATTTCTTGCCAAGTAATAGATTATTACTTTGGAAAATCGTCCATAAGGGATGAGGAGAGGAGTTGGTTTTTTCTTTGGGTTCTTCAGACTGGCTTTGTGAGAGAAGTAGGTCTGGATCCCTTGAGTAAACTCTTCCCATATGAGCTCTGCATGATCAATATTAGTTTGGGTGACGATTCCCCACAGCATTTGCAGAACTGGGTGTCTGGGTTTGTCACTGCCAGACGTCTTTCCTGTCAGGCACTGGTTGAGCAGGGATAGAATTGCCCTCCAAGGTTGATACACATAATTCGTCCGTATACTGGAGACAAATTCTATAGGTTCAGGATATCCCAGCTCATTAACAAAATCTAGCACCGTGTCACCAGTCGGAGGTAACTCAAATGGGTGAGTTGGCTTGACAGGAGTGATCGCTAATGCATTTCTAAGAAGATCAGCACTTAGGTCGAACCATTGTTCATCAAGTTGACAGCTATAAACCCCAGTCTTCTCATTATATGACATTGTCTTCCAGAACTGTTGCAGGTAGATAGCAGGAACATTTGCAGATGCAGTCAACGCTTGGAAGAAGTTGGTATTCTTCAGAATGTCCACAGATATCTGAAAGATGGGATTCTTTTGGATCTTTTGTGCATTGAATAGGAGGTTGCTTTTCCCGATTGTTAACCACTGAGAGCGTGGAACAATCTGCTCATCAGTTCTTGTAGGAGGTTGAGCGGGAACATTTTGTTCTGCCATCGAATTCTTAGTAAGAAAAGCTGAAAATTGGCGATATGTGATTTCGTTCTTGGCGGCGGTTTGCGAGTGTGTGTGTGTGTGTTTTTGTGTTTGACTATTTTCGAAAGTTTTGACTAAAAAGCAACCCGCTGCCCTTTTATACACATAAGTTACAAACTTGGCAGATTTGGTCCCTTGGGTTTCCTTCTTCTTTTATTTCTTGTTTTAAGTGTTTCTAGGGCATTTCTAAGATTAGGCATTTGGCCAACATAGTCCCTATAGTTTAATAAGGCTAGGAAACAAAGAGCAAATGCTTTTTACACCCTAAACTTTACAACAATAGATAACTTTGGACCTTTGAGTTAAAGTTAATTAACTCCCCTTCAAATATTAACCCATTAGAATACAACAACCATCTTAGATTAGACTTTTATAACACCCAACAGTCTTTTATCACCCCTTGGATATTTTCACATTCACTCTCCCCCTCAAACAACGACCCGGTTTCTACTGAAAGAGCTGTAGTCGTTGATTGAGATGAAAATATCAGGCGAACATCTCCCTCAGCACCATTGTTTTACTTTACTTCCACGAAGCATGGATATAACGTAATCCATGCGCAGACATTAAACCGGGTTGCAATTTGAAGTAATTGCAAACCTTTTAGTAAATCCAAAAGACTTAATATATGTCTTAAGTATTTTATTATGATTGTGACTATTATTAAATACTTAACTATAAAATATTATTATTATTATTATTATTATTATTATTATTTTTTTAAGTATATACAAAGGATACATGAAGGCATTAGGTTTACTCATCCTTTCCTTCTTGAAGACGTTTGAGAGTTTCAGGTGTCAAACTCTTCATG